>QJPP01006218.1:0-25094 GCA_003996215.1 Jaltomata sinuosa
TATATATAGTTTTTGTTTACTTGTACTCCATGTATGTAGTATGGCTCTGTACTATGATACCAGGTCTTGGGGTTTGGTTTAGTTTCCGCATATGTATATATTTATATATCTGTTATCTATTTTATTTGTCTTGTTCGCTTATCTGTTAGATAGTAGCCCATTACTAACTGTTCTGGGCTACAGGGATTGGTTCACCTACCGGGGGTTGTAGGTGCCATCATGACCGAGAAATCGGGTCGTGACAATTTTGTGTGATATGTGCGTCCAGCGGTATTTTTGGCCCAATTTTTTTGTGGGCGTCCGTGACGACCTATTTAATGGTGCGCGTTGGTTCAGAGGGTCAAAAGTGGGATTTTTGGATTTCAAACGTTGCCCGGAACAGAAAATAGGGATTTTTTAGTTTTTTCGTGTGTTATAGTCCATGGATTTTGTGTGATATGTGTGTCCGGTGGTATTTTGGCCGAAATTTTTTGTGGGGCATCCGTGACGACCTATTTAATGGCGCGCGTTGCTTCAAAGGGGAAAATGTGGGCTTTTTGGATTTAAACGTGGCCCGGAATGGGAAATAGGGATTTTTCAGTTTTTTCGTGTGTTATAGTCCATGGATTTTGTGTGATATGTGCGTCCGGCGGTATTTTGGCTGAATTTTTTTGTGGGTGTCCATGATGACTTATTTAATGGAGTGCATTGTTTCGGAGGGGTAAACGTGGGCCTTTTGGATTTCAAACATGGCTCGGAACGAGAAATTGGGATTTTTCATTTCTTTTGTGTGTTATAGTCCATGGATTTTGTGTGATATGTGCGTCCGGCGGTATTTTGTCCGAGATTTTTCATAGGCATCCGTGACGACCAATTTAATGGTGCGCGTTGGTTCAGAGGGGAAAATGTGGGCTTTTTGGATTTCAAACGTGGCCCAAAATGGGAAATAGGGATTTTTTAGTTTTTTCGTGTGTTATAGACCATGATTTTTGTGTGATATATGTGTCCGACGTTATTTTGGCCGAAAGTTTTCATGGGCATCCATGACGACCAATTTAATGGCGCGCGTTGGTTCAGAGGAGAATACGCGGGCTTTTTGGATTTCAAAGGTGGACCGAAATGGGAAATAGGGATTTTTTGGTTTTTTCGTGTGTTATAGTCCATGGATTTTGTGTGATATGTGCATCCGGCGGTATTTTGGCCAAGATTTTTCGTGGGCGTCCGTGACGATCTATCTAATGGCGCGGGTTGGTTCGGAGGCGCAAATGTGGGCTTTTTGGATTTCAAACGTGACCCAGAGCAGGAAATAGGGATTTTTCAGTTTTTTCGTGTGTTATAATCCATGGATTTTGTGTGATATGTGCGTCCGGCGTTATTTTGGATGAAATTTTTTGTGGGCGTCCGTGACGACCTATTTAATGGCGCGCGTTGGTTTGGAGGGTTGGATTTCAAACGTGTCCCGGAATGGGAAATAGGGATTTTTCAGTTTTTTCGTGTGTTATATTCCACGGATTTTGTGTGATATATGCGTCCGATGGTATTTTGGCCAAAAAATTTCGTGGGCGTCCGTGACGACCTATTTAGTGGCGCGCGTTGGTTCGTAGGGGCAAACGTGGGATTTTTGATTTCAAACGTGTCCCGAAATGAGAAATAGGGATTTTTCGGTATTTCTTGTGTTTTATATAGTCCATGGATTTTGTGGGTTATGTGCGTCCGGCGGTATTTTGGCCAAATTTTTTCGTGGGCATCCGTGACGACCTATTTAATGACGCGCGTTGGTTTGGAGGGGAAAACGTGGGCTTTTTAGATTTCAAACGTGGCCTGGAATGGAAAATAAAGATTTTTCAGTTTTTTCGTGTGTTATAGTCCATGGATTTTGTGTGATATGTGCGTCCGGAGGTATTTTGGCCAAATTTTTTAGTGGGCTTCCGTGACGACCTATTTAATGGCGCGCGTTGGTTCGGAGGGGAAAACGTGGGCTTTTTGAATTTCAAACTTGGCCTGGAATGGGAAATAGGGATTTTTCAGTTTTTTCGTGTGTTATATTCCACGGATTTTGTGTGATATATGCGTCCGATGGTATTTTGGCCAAAAAATTTCGTGGGCGTCCGTGACGACCTATTTAGTGGCGCGCGTTGGTTCGTAGGGGCAAACGTGGGATTTTTGATTTCAAACGTGTCCCGAAATGAGAAATAGGGATTTTTCGGTATTTCTTGTGTTTTATATAGTCCATGGATTTTGTGGGTTATGTGCGTCCGGCGGTATTTTGGCCAAATTTTTTCGTGGGCATCCGTGACGACCTATTTAATGACGCGCGTTGGTTTGGAGGGGAAAACGTGGGCTTTTTAGATTTCAAACGTGGCCTGGAATGGAAAATAAAGATTTTTCAGTTTTTTCGTGTGTTATAGTCCATGGATTTTGTGTGATATGTGCGTCCGGAGGTATTTTGGCCAAATTTTTTAGTGGGCGTCCGTGACGACCTATTTAATGGCGCGCGTTGGTTCGGAGGGGAAAACGTGGGCTTTTTGAATTTCAAACTTGGCCCGGAACGGGAAATAGGGATTTTTTAGTTTTTTCGTGTGTTATAGTCCATGGATTTTGTGTGATTTGTGCGCCGATGGTATTTTGGCCAAAACTTTTCGTCGGCGTCCGTGATGACCTATTTAGTGGCGCGCGTTGGTTCGGAGGGGCAAACGTGGGCATTTTTGATTTCAAACGTGGCCCGAAATAGGAAATAGGGATTTTTTGGTTTTTTCTTGTGTTTTATATAGTCCATGGATTTTGTGGGTTATGTGCGTCCGGTGGTATTTTGGCCAAAATATTTCGTGGGCATCCGTGATGACCTATTTAATGACGCGCGTTGGTTTGGAGGGGAAAACGTGGGCTTTTTAGATTTCAAACGTGGCCTTGAATGGAAAATAAAGATTTTTCAGTGTTTTCGTGTGTTATAGTCCATGGATTTTGTGTGATATGTGCGTTCGGAGGTATTTTGGCCAAATTTTTTAGTGGGCGTCCGTGACGACCTATTTAATGGCGCGCGTTGGTTCGGAGGGGAAAACGTGTGTTTTTTGAATTTCAAACTTGGCCCGGAACGAGAAATAGGGATTTTTCAGTTTTTTCGTGTGTTATAGTCCATGGATTTTGTGTGATTTGTGCGTCCGATGGAATTTTGGACAAAACTTTTCGTTGGCGTCCGTGACGACCTATTTAGTGGCGCACGTTGGTTCGGAGGGGCAAACGTGGGCATTTTTGATTTTAAACGTGGCCCGAAATGGGAAATAGGGATTTTTTGGTTTTTTCTTGTGTTTTATATAGTCCATGGATTTTGTGGGTTATGTCCGTCCGACGGTATATTGGCCAAAAAATTTTGTGGGCATCCGTGACGACCTATTTAATGACGCGCGTTGGTTTGGAGGGTAAAACGTGGGCTTTTTAGATTTCAAACGTGGCCTGAAATGGAAAATAGAGATTTTTCAGTTTTTTCGTGTATAGTCCATGGATTTTGTGTGATACGTGCGTCCGATGGTATTTTGACCAAAATTTTTAGTGGGCATCCGTGACGACCTATTTAATGGCTCGCGTTGGTTTGGAGAGGCAAATGTGGGTTTTTTGGATTTTGAATGTGGCCCGGAATGGGAAATAGGGATTTTTCAGTTTTTTCGTGTCTTATAGTCAATGAATTTTGTGTGATATGTGCATCCGGCGGTATTTTGGCCGAATGTTTTCGTGGGTGTCCGTGACGACCTATTTAATGGTGCGCGTTGGTTCGTAGGGGTAAACGTGGGCATTTTAAATTTCAAACGTTGCCCGGAACGGGAAATAGGGATTTTTTGGTTTTTTCGTGTGTTATAGTCCATGGATTTTGTGTGATATGTGTGTCAAGCGGTATTTAGGCTGAAATTTTTCGTGGGCGTCCGTGACGACCTATTTAATGGCGCGCGTTTGTTTGGAGGGGCAAACGCGGGCCTTTTGGATTTCAAACGTGGCCCGGAACGGGAAATAGGGATTTTTCGTGTGTTATAGTCCATGCATTTTGTGTGATATGTGCGTCCGGCGGTATTTTAGACCAAATTTTTTGTGGGCGTCCGTGACGACCTATTTAATGGTGCGCGTTGGTTCAGAGGGGCAAATGTGGGCTTTTTGGATTTCAAACGTTGCCCGGAATAGAAAATAGGAATTTTTTAGTTGTTTCGTGTGTTATATAGTCCATGGATTTTGTGTGATATGTGCGACCGGCGGTATCTGGGCTGAAGTTTTTAGTGGGACATCCGTGATGACCTATTTAATGGCGCGCGTTAGTTCGGAGGGGCAAACATGGGCTTTTTGGATTTAAACGTGGTCCGGAACGGGAAATAGGAATTTTTTAGTTTTATTGTGTGTTATAGTCCATGGATTTTGTGTGATATGTGCGTCCTGTGGTATTTTGGTTGAATTTTTCATGGGCATCCGTGATGACCTATTTAATGGCGCGCGTTGGTTCGGAGGGGCAAACGTGGGCTTTTTTGTTTTCAAACATGGCTCAGAACGAGAAATAGGGATTTTTCATTTTTTTGTGTGTTATAGTCCATGGATTTTGTGTGATATGTTCGTCCGACGGTATTTTGGCCGAGATTTTTCGTAGGCGTCCATGACGACCAATTTAATGGCGCGCGTTGGTTCAGAAGGGCAAACGTGGGCTTTTTGTATTTCAAACGTGGCCCGGAACGGGAAATAAGGATATTTTAGTTTTTTCGTGTGTTATAGTCCATGAATTTTATGTGATATGTGCGTCCGATGGTATTTTGGCCAAAACTTTTCGTGGGTATCCATGACGACAAATTTAATGGCGCGCGTTGGTTCGGACGGTCATACGCGGGCTTTTTGGATTTCAAACGTGGCCCAAAATGGGAAATAGAATTTTTTTGGTTTTTTCGTGTGTTATAGTCCATGGATTTTGTATGATATGTGCGTCCGACGGTATTTTGGCAAGATTTTTTGTGGGCGGCCATGATGATCTATTTAATGGCGCGGGTTGGTTCAGAGGAGCAAATGTGGGCTTTTTGGATTTCAAACATGACCCAGAGCAGGAAATAGGGATTTTTTTGGTTTTTTCGTGTGTTATAATCCATGGATATTGTGTAATATGTGCGTACGGCGTTATTTTGGCCGAAAGTTTTTGTGGCTGTCCGTGACGACCTATTTAAAGGCGCGCGTTGGTTTGGAGGGGCAAATGTGGGCTTTTTGGATTTCAAACGTGTCCCGGAATTGGAAATAGGGATTTTTCAATTTTTTCGTGTGTTATAGTCCATGGATTTTGTGTGTTACGTGCGTCCGGCGGTATTTTGGCCGAAACTTTTAGTGGGCGTCCGTGACGACCTATTTAATGGTGCGCGTTGGTTTGGAGAGGCAAATGTGGGTTTTTTGGATTTCAAACGTGGCCCGGGATAAAAATTAGGGATTTTTCAGTTTTTTCGTGTGTTATAGTCCATGAATTTTGTGTGATATGTGCATCCGGCGGTATTTTGGCCGAATGTTTTCGTGGGTGTCCGTGATGACCTATTTAATGGCGCGCGTTGGTTCAGAGGGGCAAACGTGGGCATTTTTTGATTTCAAACGTGGCCCGGAACGGAAATAGGGATTTTTTGGTTTATTCATGTGTTAAGTCCATGGATTTTGTGTGATATGTGCGTCAGGCGGTATTTTGGATGAAATTTTTTGTGGGCGTCCGTGATGAAATATTTAATGGCGCGTGTTGGTTCGGAGTGGCAAACGTGGGCCTTTTGGATTTCAAATGTGGCCCGGAATGGGAAATAGGGATTTTTCGTGTGTTATAGTCCATGGATTTTGTGTGATATGTGCGTCCAGCGGTATTTTTGGCCCAATTTTTTTGTGGGCGTCCGTGACGACATATTTAATGGTGCGCGTTGGTTCAGAGGGTCAAAAGTGGGATTTTTGGATTTCAAACGTTGCCCGGAACAGAAAATAGGGATTTTTTAGTTTTTTCGTGTGTTATAGTCCATGGATTTTGTGTGATTCCGGTGGTATTTTGGCCGAAATTTTTTGTGGGGCATCCGTGACGACCTATTTAATGGCGCACGTTGCTTCAAAGGGGAAAATGTGGGCTTTTTGGATTTAAACGTGGCCCGGAATGGGAAATAGGGATTTTTCAGTTTTTTCGTGTGTTATAATCCATGGATTTTGTGTGATATGTGCGTCCGGCGGTATTTTGGCTGAATTTTTTTGTGGGTGTCCATGATGACCTATTTAATGGAGTGCATTGGTTCGGAGGGGTAAACGTGGGCTTTTTGGATTTCAACCATTGCTCGGAACGAGAAATTGGGATTTTTCATTTCTTTTGTGTGTTATAGTCCATGGATTTTGTGTGATATGTGCGTCCGGCGGTATTTTGTCCGAGATTTTTCATAGGCATCCGTGACGACCAATTTAATGGTGCGCGTTGGTTCAGAGGGGCAAATGTGAGCTTTTTGGATTTCAAACGTGGCCCAAAATGGGAAATAGGGATTTTTTAGTTTTTTCGTGTGTTATAGACCATGAATTTTGTGTGATATATGTGTCCGACGTTATTTTGGCCGAAAGTTTTCATGGGCATCCATGACGATCAATTTAATGGCGCGCGTTGGTTCAGAGGAGAATACGCGGGCTTTTTGGATTTCAAACGTGGACCGAAATGGGAAATACGGATTTTTTGGTTTTTTCGTGTGTTATAGTCAATGGATTTTGTGTGATATGTGCATCCGGCGGTATTTTGGCCAAGATTTTTCGTGGGCGTCCGTGACGATCTATCTAATGGCGCGGGTTGGTTCGGAGGCGCAAATGTGGGCTTTTTGGATTTCAAACGTGACCCAGAGCAGGAAATAGGGATTTTTCAGTTTTTTCGTGTATTATAATCCATGGATTTTGTGTGATATGTGCGTCCGGCGTTATTTTGGATGAAATTTTTTGTGGGCGTCCGTGACGACCTATTTAATGGCGCGCGTTGGTTTGGAGGGTTGGATTTCAAACGTGTCCCGGAATGGGAAATAGGGATTTTTCAGTTTTTTCATGTGTTATAGTCCATTGATTTTGTGTGATATGTGCGTCCGACAGTATTTTGGCCAAAATATTTCGTGGGCGTCCGACGACCTATTTAATGGCGCGCGTTGGTTCAGAGAGGCAAACGTGGGCTTTTTTGATTTCAAACGAGGCCCGAAGGGGAAAATAGGGATTATTTGGTTTTTTCTTGTGTTTTATAGTCCATGGATTTTGTGGGTTATGTGCGTCCGGCGGTATTTTGGCCAAAAATTTTCGTGGGCATCCGTGACGACCTATTTAATGACGCGCGTTGGTTTGGAGGGGAAAACGTGGGCTTTTTAAATTTCAAACTTGGCCTGGAACGGGAAATAGGGATTTTTCAGTTTTTTCGTGTGTTATATTCCACGGATTTTGTGTGATATGTGCGTCCGATTGTATTTTGGCCAAAAAATTTCGTGGGCGTCCGTGACGACCTATTTAGTGGCGCGCGTTGGTTCGTAGGGGCAAACGTGGGATTTTTGATTTCAAACGTGTCCCGAAATGAGAAATAGGGATTTTTCGGTATTTCTTGTGTTTTATATAGTCCATGGATTTTGTGGGTTATGTGCGTCCGGTGGTATTTTGGCCAAAATATTTCATGGGCATCCGTGACGACCTATTTAATGACGCGCGTTGGTTTGGAGGGGAAAACGTGGGCTTTTTAGATTTCAAACGTGGCCTTGAATGGAAAATAAAGATTTTTCAGTGTTTTCGTGTGTTATAGTCCATGGATTTTGTGTGATATGTGCGTTCGGAGGTATTTTGGCCAAATTTTTTAGTGGGCGTCCGTGACGACCTATTTAATGGCGCGCGTTGGTTCGGAGGGGAAAACGTGTGTTTTTTGAATTTCAAACTTGGCCCGGAACGAGAAATAGGGATTTTTCAGTTTTTTCGTGTGTTATAGTCCATGGATTTTGTGTGATTTGTGCGTCCGATGGAATTTTGGACAAAACTTTTCGTTGGCGTCCGTGACGACCTATTTAGTGGCGCACGTTGGTTCGGAGGGGCAAACGTGGGCATTTTTGATTTTAAACGTGGCCCGAAATGGGAAATAGGGATTTTTTGGTTTTTTCTTGTGTTTTATATAGTCCATGGATTTTGTGGGTTATGTCCGTCCGACGGTATATTGGCCAAAAAATTTTGTGGGCATCCGTGACGACCTATTTAATGACGCGCGTTGGTTTGGAGGGTAAAACGTGGGCTTTTTAGATTTCAAACGTGGCCTGAAATGGAAAATAGAGATTTTTCAGTTTTTTCGTGTATAGTCCATGGATTTTGTGTGATACGTGCGTCCGATGGTATTTTGACCAAAATTTTTAGTGGGCATCCGTGACGACCTATTTAATGGCTCGCGTTGGTTTGGAGAGGCAAATGTGGGTTTTTTGGATTTTGAATGTGGCCCGGAATGGGAAATAGGGATTTTTCAGTTTTTTCGTGTCTTATAGTCAATGAATTTTGTGTGATATGTGCATCCGGCGGTATTTTGGCCGAATGTTTTCGTGGGTGTCCGTGACGACCTATTTAATGGTGCGCGTTGGTTCGTAGGGGTAAACGTGGGCATTTTAAATTTCAAACGTTGCCCGGAACGGGAAATAGGGATTTTTTGGTTTTTTCGTGTGTTATAGTCCATGGATTTTGTGTGATATGTGTGTCAAGCGGTATTTAGGCTGAAATTTTTCGTGGGCGTCCGTGACGACCTATTTAATGGCGCGCGTTTGTTTGGAGGGGCAAACGCGGGCCTTTTGGATTTCAAACGTGGCCCGGAACGGGAAATAGGGATTTTTCGTGTGTTATAGTCCATGCATTTTGTGTGATATGTGCGTCCGGCGGTATTTTAGACCAAATTTTTTGTGGGCGTCCGTGACGACCTATTTAATGGTGCGCGTTGGTTCAGAGGGGCAAATGTGGGCTTTTTGGATTTCAAACGTTGCCCGGAATAGAAAATAGGAATTTTTTAGTTGTTTCGTGTGTTATATAGTCCATGGATTTTGTGTGATATGTGCGACCGGCGGTATCTGGGCTGAAGTTTTTAGTGGGACATCCGTGATGACCTATTTAATGGCGCGCGTTAGTTCGGAGGGGCAAACATGGGCTTTTTGGATTTAAACGTGGTCCGGAACGGGAAATAGGAATTTTTTAGTTTTATTGTGTGTTATAGTCCATGGATTTTGTGTGATATGTGCGTCCTGCGGTATTTTGGTTGAATTTTTCATGGGCATCCGTGATGACCTATTTAATGGCGCGCGTTGGTTCGGAGGGGCAAACGTGGGCTTTTTTGTTTTCAAACATGGCTCAGAACGAGAAATAGGGATTTTTCAGTTTTTTTGTGTGTTATAGTCCATGGATTTTGTGTGATATGTTCGTCCGACGGTATTTTGGCCGAGATTTTTCGTAGGCGTCCATGACGACCAATTTAATGGCGCGCGTTGGTTCAGAAGGGCAAACGTGGGCTTTTTGTATTTCAAACGTGGCCCGGAACGGGAAATAAGGATATTTTAGTTTTTTCGTGTGTTATAGTCAATGAATTTTATGTGATATGTGCGTCCGATGGTATTTTGGCCAAAAATTTTCGTGGGTATCCATGACGACAAATTTAATGGCGCGCGTTGGTTCGGACGGGCATACGCGGGCTTTTTGGATTTCAAACGTGGCCCAAAATGGGAAATAGAATTTTTTTGGTTTTTTCGTGTGTTATAGTCCATGGATTTTGTATGATATGTGCGTCCGACGGTATTTTGGCCAAGATTTTTTGTGGGCGGCCATGATGATCTATTTAATGGCGCGGGTTGGTTCAGAGGAGCAAATGTGGGCTTTTTGGATTTCAAACGTGACCCAGAGCAGGAAATAGGGATTTTTTTGGTTTTTTCGTGTGTTATAATCCATGGATATTGTGTAATATGTGCTTACGGCGTTATTTTGGCCGAAAGTTTTTGTGGCCGTCCGTGACGACCTATTTAAAGGCGCGCGTTGATTTGGAGGGGCAAATGTGGGCTTTTTGGATTTCAAACGTGTCCCGGAATTGGAAATAGGAATTTTTTGGTTTTTTCGTGTGTTATTATAGTCCATGAATTTTGTGAGATATGTGCGTCCGGCGGTATTTTGGCTGAAATTTTTCGTGGACGTCCGTGATGACCTATTTAATGGCGCACATTAGTTCGGAGGGGTAAACCTGGGCTTGTTGGATTTCAAACGTGGCCCGAAATGGGAAATAGGTATTTTATGGTTGTTTTGGGTGTTATAGTCCATGAATTTTGTGTGATATGTGCGTCTGGGGGTATTTTGGCAGAAATTTTTTGTAGGCGTCCGTGACGACCTATTTAATGGCGCGCGTTGCTTCGGAGGGGCAAACTGTGCCTTTTGGATTTCAAACGTGGCCCGGAATGGAAAATAGGGATTTTTCAGTTTTCTTGTGTGTTATAGTCCATGTATTTTGTGTGATATGTGCGTCTGGCGGTATTTTGGCCGAAATATTTCGTGGGCATCCGACGACCCATTTAATTGCTCGCATTAGTTCAAAGGGGCAAACGTGGGATTTTTGGATTTCAAACGTGGCCCGGAACTGGAAATAAGGATATTATTATTTTTTTGCGTGTTATAGTCCATGAATTTTGTGTGATATGTGCTTCCGGTGGTATTTTGGCCGAAATATTTCGTCGCCGTCCGACGACCTATTTAATGGCGCCGGTTGATTCGGAGGTGAAAACATGGGCTTTTTTGATTTCAAACGTGGCCCGAAGAGGAAAATAGAGATTTTTTGGTTTTTTCGTGTGTTATATAGTCCATGGATTTTGTGTGATATGTGCGTCCGGTGGTATTTGGCCGACATTTTTTGTGGGCGTCCGTGAAGACATATTTAATGGCGCGCGTTGGTTTGGAGGGGTAAACGTGGGCTTTTTGGATTTCAAACGTGTCCCGGATTAGGAAATAGGGATTTTTCAATTTTTTCGTGTGTTATAGTCGATGAATTTTGTGTGATATGTGCGTCCGGTGGTATTTTGGCCGGACTTTTTTAGTGGGCGTCCGTGATGACCTATTTAATGGCGCGCATTGGTTCTGAGGGGCAAACGTGGGCTTTTTGGATTTAAACGTGGTCCGGAACGGGAAATAGGGATGTTTTAGTTTTATTGTGTGTTATAGTCCATGGATTTCGTGTGATATGTGCGTCCTGCGATATTTTGGCTGAATTTTTTGTGGGCATCCGTGATGACCTATTTAATGGCGCGCGTTAGTTCGGAGAGGCAAACGTGGGCTTTTTGGATTTCAAACATGGCTCAGAACGAGAAATAGGGATTTTTCAGTTTTTTTGTGTGTTATAGTCAATGAATTTTGTGTGATATGTTCGTCCGACGGTATTTTGGCCGAGATTTTTCGTAGGCGTCCATGACGACCAATTTAATGGAGCGCATTTGTTCAGAAGGGGCAAACGTGGGCTTTTTGTATTTTAAACGTTGCCCGGAACGGGAAATAAGGATATTTTAGTTTTTTCGTGTGTTATAGTCCATGAATTTTGTGTGATATGTGCGTCCGACGGTATTTTGACCAAAAATTTTCGTGGGTATCCATGAAGACAAATTTAATGGCGCGCGTTGGTTCGGATGGGCATACGCGGGCTTTTTGGATTTCAAACGTGGCCCGAAATGGGAAATAGAAATTTTTCGGTTTTTTCGTGTGTTATAGTCCATGGATTTTGTATGATATGTGCGTCCGGCGGTATTTTGGCCAAGATTTTTTGTGGGCGGCCGTGATGACCTATTTAATGGCGCGCTTCGCTTCAGAGGGCAAAACGTGTGCTTTTTTGATTTTAAACGTGGCCCGAAACAGGAAATAGGGATTTTTTAGTTTTTTCGTGTGTTATAGTCCATTGATTTTGTGTGATATGTGCGTCCGGTGGTATTTAGGCCGAACCATTTTTGGGGGCATTCGTTACGACTTATTTAATGGAGCTCTTTGGTTCGGAGGGAAAAACGTGGGCTTTTTCGATTTCAATCGTGGCCCGAAAAGGGAAATAAGGATTTTTCAGTTTTTTCGTGTGTTATAGTCCATGGATTTTGTGTGATATGTGCGTCCGGCGGTATTTTGGACGAGATTTTTCGTAGGCGTCCGTGACTACCTATTTAATGGCGCGCGTTCGTTTGGAGGGGCAAACGTGGGATTTTTGGATTTCAAACGTTTCCCGAAATGGGAAATAGGGATTTTTTTAATTTTTTTCGTGTGTTATAGTCCATGGATTTTGGGTGATATGTTCATCCGGTGGTATTTTGGCTGAAATTTTCGTGGGCGTCCGTGACGACCTTTTTAATGGCGCGCGTTGGTTCAGCGGGGCAAACGTGGGCTTTTTGGATTTCAAACGTGGCTCGGAACGGGAAATAGGGGTTTTTCAATTTTTTCGTGTATTATAGTCCATGGATTTTGTGTGATATGTGCGTCCGGCGGTATTTTGACCAAAATTTTTTGTCAGCGTCTGTGACGATCTATTTAATGGCGCGCGTTGGTTCAGAGATGCAAAGTGGGCTTTTTGGATTTCAAACGTCTCCCGAAATGGGAAATAGGGATTTTTCAGTTTTTTCGTGTGTTATAGTCCATGAATTTTTTGTGATATGTGCATCCGGCGGTATTTTGGCCGACTTTTTTTGTGGGTGTCCGTGACGACCTATTCAATGGAGCGCGTTGGTTCGGAGGAGCAAACGTGGGTATTTTAGATTTCAAACGTGGCTCGGAACGGGAAATAAGGATTTTGTAAGGTTTTTTCGTGTGTTATAGTCCATGGATTTTGTGTGTGATCTGCCACGTGATTTTATGTACCCTTGCGGTCTTTAAAGCATTCGTGATGACTTATTTAATGGAGCTCTTTGGTTCGGAGGGAAAACGTGGGCTTTTTGGATTTCAAACGTGGTCCGGAATGGGAAATAAGGATTTTTTCAGTTTTTCCGTGTGTTATAGTCCATGGATTTTGTGTGATATGTGCGTCCGGCGGTATTGTAATGACTCTTCCGGTCATTTTTGCGTATTCATTTTTCTTGTATTGTTAGAGCTTTCCTGTAGTGGCCCCAAGTCATTTATGGCCTGCTGGGACCGGTGGTTCGGTGCCCTGGCCGTTCGATTGGTCATTATGATCAATTCCGTGTCTTAGAAGCTGAGTATCAAAATCGTGCGTATTTGAAAATATTTAATTTAAAAGTTGAATGTGGTAGAAAGTTCTATTTTTATTGCTTTCCTAAAATATTTTAAATGTCTATGAAAAATATTTTTGGTATGATACATTTGCATCTGTATTTATTTTATAAGAATTTTGTAAGTTATTAATATTTTTAACGGAGATAGTAAGCTTAGTTATGTTGGAAAGTATTATTATAATATAGTAGGTGTTATTCAAAATAATTTTCTATTAATTGTGGTATATTCAAAATGTTATAAATATTTTACTAGAACCTATGCAATATCCGAATATATATAACGAGATAAAAATTATATGGTGGCACCACCACTTCCACGTGGAAGTGGTGGAGAAGTGCACAAAATTTATTTTCATTAAATGATGCCACCTAGATAGCCACTAATCTTTTTCAACAATCTTCCAACCATTTTTTTTACAATTTATGTGTGTATATATGTAGCATTTAATTTTGGGATTAGAATAAAAAATAAAAAAAAGAGTAGCTTCAACATATATGCAACCATTATTGCTTCAGCATATGTGTAGCTTCCGTACTATACGTATATAGGTATGGCCCGTGAAATATATTTGTGAAAGGAAATTTGTTGGAGTTTATTTCATCCCCAAAAAAATTGATGATTTAAGTCAAGTTATTCAAGCCCGAGTTCTAGTTTGATTTCATTTTGGGGCTTCTTGGAGCGGTTCAAGCTTGGACATCGTCGTCCTAGCAGTTTGTCGTCAAACGACAGGTAGGTTACGGTTTATTTTCCCTAGACTCTGCATATATAGGATAAAATTGTATTAATGGGCATCCTTGGGTTGTGTTTATTAGGTCGGTACCACAGACCTTGATCGCTTTATTCATGCCCGCCTACTTTTGCTCCTCCGATGCTTGTAGTACTTGCCGATATATTTTATTTACCCTTGTGGTCCTGTGAGGCCTTGTTGACTCTGGAACATAGAAGGTGGGATATTGGGAATGTCCGCGAGTCCCGGGCATAGAATTATCATTCTAGGCTGGTTATGCTTGCTGAGTAGCTATGGGCCTATGCAGGGTCGATAGGTTGATTGTGAGCTGCTGGGCAGCTATTGTGTTTGATCATGCCATTTCCATGCATATAAAGAGGTTTTATCCATGTTTTACTACGGTTTTGGCTTCGGGCTTACTGACACTATTTTCTAAACCTTGCATGGCCCCCCGAGGGGGGGGGGGCATTTTTGATGGAAATGAATTGGAAATGGTTTGATTTAACTTGTGAATATTCTTGGGTAAAAGAAGGTAAAATTATGATTTATATCACCAGTTTTACGATTAATGCTAGACTCGGCAGGGCCGGGGTGCTAGTTGAGTTTTCTTGCTACTTGAGATGATTTTAGCCTCGGTCGGACCGAGCACCTGAGATGACTTTCTACTGTTTAGACCCGGTTATGCCTGGGCACCCTTAGAGGGGTTTTTGAGATATTTTCCCACTACTTTAGTCCTGGACAGGGTCTGGGCATGCATATTCGAGTCTGGGTCTCTATCTTGGACCCGGATTTGCTTCTGGATGACATGTTTTGATACTGAGTTTTAGTATGGGGTCAGGGACCTCCATGGACCTTGCCATCCGGGCCTGGGGCTTTGGGTTGC
This sequence comes from Jaltomata sinuosa, assembly GCA_003996215.1. Taxonomy (NCBI): domain Eukaryota; kingdom Viridiplantae; phylum Streptophyta; class Magnoliopsida; order Solanales; family Solanaceae; genus Jaltomata; species Jaltomata sinuosa. The sequence goes on from QJPP01006218.1 coordinate 14,814, forward strand.
GTGTGCCGGAGGAAGGGTATACAGTGGAGTAGAGGTATACGGGCAATGCCTTTCCCTGGAACCTACCTGCTGGGCCGGATCGGCACCGGAGGAGGTACATACAGGGATAGCATTTCACTTGAGATCTTCATGCATCATATCATTCATTGTTTGAGGCTCTACCCTTGTTTGTTGTTTGTTGATTGTACGCTTCGGTAGTATGGGATGCCAGAGGGTTTGTTTTCACTTGTTTGTGTTCCTCGGTTGTATGGGCGGCCGGGGGACTGTAGGTAGACTCTTGCTATTTACTTACAGAATTGTTCACTGTTACGGTTAAGTATGAAATTGGTTACTGCTAGACTGTTTGTTTCTGGATTTGAGATTGATATGATTAGTTGAGTTTGATTCATGTCTCTAAGCATGCCTATCATTACTCTTTTTCTCTTCTTCTTACACTTGACGTTACCGGTATACTGTCCATTTCGTAAACTTATTATGTATACACTGTTATTGCAAGGACCCCAGGTGGCGTTGTTTCTTACTTTCACCTGTGCCTATGGTGTATATATTTTGCTTGCTGGCCTCACATGTGGTTCTGTTGACTTACCTCTGAGCTAGTTCCTGTGTACCCTTTCGTTGATTTCTGTGACTACTTACTTCTGTTCTGTCTGTTACTACGCTTTTATCTTATATGTGCCCAGTTGGCCTATGATACCTATTGGGTACCTTATGCTTCACATTTGGTGCTCACCCTACCCCCTGTATCTTTGGGTGCAGATCCTAGCATGGGCCATCGCCGTTAGATTGCTGTGATTCGTGCTTGGAGATCTGCTGGGGACTACTTCAGACTGAGGGTGAGCTCTCGGCGATCGGAGCTTAGTTTTAGTTTATCTTTTGCTTTATGTACTCTATTACCATTTAGAGACATCTGTATATATTGTTTTTGGATCGTTTGCACTCCATGTATGTAGTTTTGGCTCTATACTATGATACCAGGTCTTGGGGTTTGGTTTAGTTTCCGCATATGTATATATATATATTCCTATTATCTATTCTCTTCATCTTGTTCCCTTACTTTTGCTTATTAAATTGTTCTTCCGCTTATTTGTTAGATAGTAGCCCATTACTAACTGCCCTGGGCTACGAGGATTGGTTCACCTATCGAGGGTTGTAGATGCCATCACGACCGAGAAATTGGGTCGTGACAGCTTGGTATCAGAGCTCTAGGTTCACCGGTGTCATCAGTATAGGAGCCAATGTCTAGTAGAGTCTTGCGTATCGGGGCGGAGACGTCCGTACTCAATCTTTGGGAGGCTACAGTGATATTTTAGGAAATTTGACTCTTTCATTGCTTCTGTGTCATGTGTAGAACCCTTGAAGTTTCTGGAAATCTCATTTGTTCTAATTCATTCTTCCGCAGATGGTTCGTACGAGATCATCAGCATCACGCGAAGAAGAGCCTCCCACTCCAGCTAAGGGTCGAGGACGCCCTCGAGCAGCGGCACCTGCTAGAGGTGCTAGAGTTGAGATAGAGCCCGAGAAGCCTGTGGATCAGGGGGCAGCTCAGGTACCACCAGCTTCAGTACCAGCTCCAGCGCCCATTTCTGTGCCAGCTCAAGTCGCAGCTCAGTCTCCAGATATTCGGGGATTACTATTATAGCTTTTGGGTATGATTGGAGAGCGGCCTTCTGAGGTAGCACAGACATCCGCTCAGGATGCAGCCCGGGGTGCACAGAGTTCAGGAGCGCAGCCTGTTACTGCAGCTCCCCGTGCGGAGGTCATTCCGGTTCCATCAGTTGCACAACCTCTTGCTCCTCGCCCAGCTATGACAGAGTCAGAGCAGAAAGCGTTGGGTAGGTTTTTGAGGTTAGCACCTCCTAGGTTTGCTGGTACTTCTGGACAGGATCCACATGACTTTATTACTACCTGTGAGGAGATGTTGCATCATTTAGGTTTGTTGGAGACTCACGGGGTTGGTTATACTACCTATCAGCTGGAGGGCCCACCGAAGTTATGGTGGAGGGCCCATGTTGCTTGTAGACCACAATCGTCACCTCCTTTTACCTGGTCTGAGTTTTATGAGGCCTTTATGGCTAAGTTCCTACCTCAGAGTGATCGTGAGCGTCGCAGGGAGCAGTTTACTCACCTTATGCCGGAGTCTACGACTGTCTCGAAGTATGAGACCCATTTTCATCAGCTAGCACCGTTTGGAGCTATGATTATTCCTACCGAGGCAGATAGGATTCGCAGATTTGTATGGGGTTTGAGGCCAGAGATCAGGCAGCCAGCTGAGATATTGATTGCCGGTGGTCTATCATTTTAGGCTATCATAGACTATGCCCGCACTGTAGAGGACTTACAGCAACATGATCAGGGGTCCAGAGATAAGAGGCCTCGACATCAGGGTGTCTACAGTGGTTCCAGATATAGTGGTAAAGGTTCTGGCCAGTGGAGCCGGGCTTATCAGCCACAGCAGAACCAGTGTCAGTCCAGCCGACCTGTTCAGGCTTCCCTTCAAACTTTTGGTAGTACCCAGTTCGAGCAGGGTCAGAGCAGCCATCAGGGCTATAGCGGCCAGTCTTCAAGGGGTACAGTTTCTGGGGCATCAGGCCGTGGTGGTTATACGGGATCTGCTGGTTCATCTCGACCGAGTAGGACACCAGGGGCTTGTTTTACTTGTGGTGTGATTGGTCATTTTTCTAGAGATTGCCCTCAGCAGGGTACAATTCAGTTGGCCGAGCCTTTACGAGCAGTTCAGCCTCCGTCTAGAGGGGGTGGTCGTCAGGGTAGAGGTGGTGCTCCGCGTGGCAGAGCAGGTGGTAGGGATGGCATTGGGCAGGTGAAGGTTGTCGTCAGTTTTATGTGGTCCCTAGGAGACCAGAGGCAGAGGCCTCAGATGTTGTGATTATAGGTACGATTTCTGTGTCCCATCAGTCTGCTATGGCTTTATTTGATCCTGGATCCACTTGTTCATATGTATCTGCCTACTTTGTGCCTTGTTTGGGGTTGGCTAGTGAGCCATTATCTGTTCCTGTTTCTGTTTCGACCCCAGTAGGAGATTCTTTAGTAGTGGATCGGATTGTGAGATCTTGTATGCTATCTATTGGTGATTCAGAGACTTGGGGTGATTTGGATGATTCTTGATATGCCTAGATTTTGATTGGATACTGGGCATGGACTGGTTATCCCCTAACCGTGTAGTTTTGGATTGTTATGCCAAGACCATTACCATAGTTGTGCCCGGTGTATCCCCGGTTCTGTGGCAGGGTTCGGTTAGCCATGCACCATCTGGGATCATCTCTTGTCTTCGAGCTAGGAAGTTGATTTCCCGTGGGTGTTTAACTTATCTAGCATATGTTCGAGATGCTAGGGCTGACCCTACTTCTCCAGAGTCTGTTCCTGTGGTTAGAGACTTCCTTGATGTGTTTCCTACCGACCTGCCAGGTCTTCCACCTGAGAGAGATATTGATTTTGCTATTGAGTTAGAGCCGTGCACCAGACCCATTTCTATTTCTCCTTACCGTATGGCTCCGGCTGAGTTGAAGGAGCTTAAGGAGCAGCTCCAGGATCTTTTAGCTAAGGGGTTTATTAGACCGAGTGTGTCACCTTGGGGTGCTCCTTCCCTCTTCGTGAAGAAGAAGGATGGGTCGGTGCGCATGTGTATTGATTATCGACAGCTGAATAGGGTGACAGTGAAGAATAGGTATTCGATGCCGAGGATTGATGACTTGTTTGACCAGCTTCAGGGTTCAGTCGTGTTTTCGAAGATTTATTTGAGGTCCGACTACCATCAGTTGAGGATTAGTGCGGGGGACATCCCTAGGACAGCATTCAGGACATGTTATGGCCATTATGAGTCACTGGTGATGTCTTTTGGGTTGACTAATGCCCCCGCAACCTTTATGAACTTGATGCACATAGTTCTTGGCCTGTATTTGGACTCATTTCTAATAGTTTTTATAGACGACATCTTAGTATACTCGCGTAGTAGAGATGAGCATGAGCAGCACTTGAGGGTTATACTCCAGACTTTGAGAGATCATCGACTTTATGCCAAGTTCTCAAAGTGCGAGTTTTGGCTTGAGTCAGTTGCATTCCTAGGGCACGTGGTGTCTAAGGATGGGATTAGGGTTGACCCGGGAAAGATTTCTGCGTTTTGTGATTGGCCTAGACCTACTACTGCTACTGAGGTCCGCAGCTTTATTGGGTTAGCAGGTTACTACAGACGCTTCATTCAGGGATTTTCTTCCATAGCAGCACCCTTGACTATGCTGACTAGGAAGGATGTCCCATTTCAGTGGTCGTACCAGTGCGAGGATAGCTTCCAGAGGCTTAAGGCCTTATTGACTTCAGCTCCAGTTTTGACTTTGCCGATTGAGGGTCAGAGCTTCTCCGTGTATTGTGATGCTTCTGGGGTTGGTCTTGGTTGTGTGTTGATGCAGCAGGGTCGAGTAATAGTATATGCATCGAGGAAGCTGAAGGTTCACGAGCGCAACTACCCCACTCATGACTTAGAGTTGGCAGCGGTAGTTTTCGCGCTCAAGATCTGAAGCCATTACCTATATGGAGTTCACTGTGAGATCTTCACTGATCACCATAGTCTTTAGTATATCACGAGTCAGCGAGATCTGAACTCGAGGCAGAGGAGATGGGTCGAGCTACTGAAGGACTATGACTTCACTATTCTGTATCATCCGGGCAAGGCAAACGTGGTAGTGGATGCCTTGAGCCAGAAGGCAATGAGTATGGGTAGCCTAGCTTCTCTTGCAGTTTCAGAGCGACCGTTGGCCTTAGACATCCAGTCCTTGGCTAACCATTTGGTTAGGCTTGACTTGTCAGATCCTAGCAGAGTCCTTGCCAGTGTTGAGGTTCGTTCTACTTTGATTGATCAGATTCAGAGCCGTCAGTTTGAGGATCAAAAGTTGTGTGACCTTCATGATCAGGTTGTTCAGGGTGAGACCAGTCAGGATACTCTAGATTCATATGGGGTTCTGAGGTTTGATAGTCGCCTTTGTGTTCCGAGGATTAGTGATTTGATTCAGGTGATACTTCATGAGGCACATTGTACTAGATACTCCATTCACCCTGGCACAGCAAAGATGTATAGAGACTTGAGACAGCTTTACTGGTGGAGTGGTATGAAGCGGGATATAGCGGAGTTCATATCTAGGTGCTTGAACTGTCAGCAGGTTAAGTTCGAGCACATGAGACCTGGTGGTTTGATGCAGCGACTTCCCATTCCTGAGTTGAAGTGGGAAGGGATTACTATGGACTTCATTGTTGGTTTGCCTCGTACTTCTCATGGGTTTGATTCCATATGGGTGATTGTTGATAGGCTGACTAAGTCAGCACATTTCTTGCCAGTTCAGACTTCTTATGGCGTAGAGAGGTTAGCTCAGATCTACCTTCGTGAGATTGTTCGGTTGCACGGGGTCCCAGCTTCTATCATTTCAGACCGCGGCACTCAGTTCACATCTCAGGTCTGGAGGGCTATTCAGCGAGATTTGGGTACAGAGGTTCATCTTAGCACCGCTTTCCACCCTCAGACAGATGGCCAGTCCGAGAGGACCATTCAGGTCCTGGAGGACATGCTTCGGGCCTGTATTCTTGACTTTGGAGGTTCTTGGGATCAGTTTGTTTCCTTGGCAGAGTTTGCTTATAATAACAGCTTCCATTCGAGTATCGGTATGGCACCTTTTGAGGCTTTGTATGGCAGGCATTGCAGATCACCGGTAGGTTGGTTTGATGGTTTTAGTTCTAGGCCACAGAGCACAGATTTGCTTCGAGATTCCTTTGAACGAGTCTGAGTTATTCAGGACAGACTTCGGGCAGCTCAGAGCAGGCAGAAGAGTTATGCTGATCGTAGGCTTCGTGCCTTGGAATTTAGTGTCGGTGACTTGGTGTTTCTCCGTGTATCGCCCTTGAAGGGCGTGATGAGATTTGGTAGGCGGGGCAAGCTTAGCCCCAGATATATTGGGCCGTTTGAGATTCTTCAGAGGGTTGGTAGCGTTGCCTATCAGCTAGCCTTGCCTCCGATGTTTTCGGCTATACATCCTGTATTTCACGTTTCGATGTTGCGTCGGTATGTCCCAGATGAGTCTCATGTGTTGCAGTGGGATTCAGTTAAGTTGGGTGAGGATTTAGCCTTTGTTGAGGAGCCGGCCACTATTTTGGCCAGAGATGTCAGGAGATTGAGGTCTCGAGAGATCTCGTTTGTTAAGGTTCAGTGGAGGCACCGTCCAGTAGAGGAGGCTACCTGGGAGATCGAGGGAGATATGCGGGCTCAGTATCCGCTGCTGTTTGAGCCTTCAGGTACCCCCTTGACCTTGACTTTCGAGGACGAAAGTCCTTTTTAGTAGTGGATGGTGTAATGACCCTTCCGGTTATTTCCACGTATACGTTTTCCTTGAACCGTTAGAGCTTGTTTATAGCGGCCCGAAGTCACTTAAGGCTTGTCAGGACCGGTATTTCGGTGCCGGGTCCATTTGTTTGGCTGTATGATAAGTTTTGAAGACAAGCAAGTCGGCAAAAGTTATCGTAAGTTCCTTTAATAAATTTTCTGAACTTTGGGTAAAATGTCTCAGGGCTTTTCTCCCAATATATAAAGAGTTAGAAGTACCCCAAAATACCAAATTGAAGGTCTACGAGTCTAGTTTCCAACGCACAAAACCTCACGTCCAACTGATCTCAGAGTAAGAAGTTATGACTGTTTTACTGCGGACTGTCTGGCAAGAACCGGGTTGCGAACCGGGTCGCGAACCGGGTCGGGTCAAAACCGAGTTAAAGCCTCAACTTCACGTTTTAAAACGCCATTTCAGCTCTGAAACAGTGAGAAAACATAAGGGAGGGTTCCAAGAGAGTTCTTGAGTATCAAAATCGTGCGATGGTGAATTACGAGCCTAAGCTTAAGAATTTTATTAGCATCGCGCGTATATTTGAAAATATTTTATTTTAAAGTTGAATTTGGTAAAAAGTTATATTATTATTACCTTTTAAAAATATTTTAAAGGTTTATGAAAAATATTTTTGTTACGATATAAGTGTATATGTATTTATATTATAAGGTTTTTATACATTGTAATATTTTAACGGAGATAGTAAATTTAGTTATGTTGAAATTTATTATTATAATATAGTAGGTTTTATTCGAAATAATTTTCTAATGATTATGGTATATTCAAAAATTATATTTATTTTACAACCTATGCAATACCCGAATATATATAACGGAGTAAAAGTATTCTTTCAATATTGCCACCTCCACTCCACGTGGGAGTGGAAGGGTTGGACAACACATTGTTAACAACATAGGGATGCTGCCACTTGTTCCACTCATTAGCATATTAGCTAAATTAAGTGGCATATGTACTGATTATAGGTGCCTTTAATTTATATCTTCCAGTAGAAGAAGTGATCATATGAGGAATTACATACTACTGTGCACGTTGAAAAGAATTATAAGGAGTTCGTATGAAAAGATTTGCTGACGCAATATTGTTGATTATCAAAGGAAATCAATTATCTAGGTCAAGTTATTCAAGCCCGAGTTCAAGTTTGATTTTGTTTCGGAGTTTTTTTCGGGGAGGTTCAAGCTTGTCATCGGACGACAGGTAGGTTACGGTTTATTTTCCCTAGACTCCGCATATATAGGATAAAATTGTATTAATGGGTATCCTTGGGTTGGTTGATTAGGTTGGTACCAAAGACCTTGACCGCTTTATTCATGTCCGCCTACTTTTGTTCCTCCGTTGTGTAATGACCCTTCCGGTCATTTCCACGTATACGTTTTTCTTGAACCGTTAGAGCTTGTTTATAGTGGCCCCAAGTCATTTAAGGCTTGTCGGGACTGGTATTTCAGTGCCGGGTCCATTTGTTTGGCCGTATGATAAGTTTTGAAGCCAAGCAAGTCGGCAAAAGTAATCGTAAGATCTTTAACAAATTTCCTGAACTTTGGGTAAAATGTCTCAGGGCTTTTCTCTCAATATATAAAGAGTTAGAAATTCCCCAAAAAACCAAATCGAAGGTCTACGAGTCTAGTTTCCAACGCACAAAACCTCACGTCCAACTGATCGTGGAGTAAAGAGTTATGACTGTTTTACCCCGTACTGTCTGGCAGAAAACGGGTTGCGAACCGGGTTGCGAACCGGGTCGGGTCGAACTCGATTTAAGCCTCAACTTCACGTTTTAAAACGCCATTTCAGTTCCGAAATAGTGAGAAAACATAAGGAAGGGTTCCAAGAGAGTTCTTTAGTATCTAAATCGTGCGATGGTGAGTTGCAAACTTAAATTTAAGAATTTTATTAACATCGCGTGTATTTGAAAATATTTTATTTGAAAGTTGAATTTGGTAGAAAATTATATTATTATTACCTTTTAAAAATATTTTAAAGGTTTATGAAAAATATTTTTGTTACGATATAATGGTATATGTATTTATTTTATAAGGTTTTTGTACATTGTAATATTTTAACGGAGATAGTAAATTTAGTTATGTTAAAATGTATTATTATAATATAGTAGGTTTTATTCGAATTAATTTTCTATTAATTATGGTATATTTCAAAAGCTAGATTTATTTTACCACGAATTTATGCAATACCCGAATATATAAATAACGGGATAAGAATTTCTTTTTTTGTCCTTTGTAATTGTCACCTCCACTCCACGTGTAGGTGGATGGAGTGGCCAACCAAGGGATAGCTAAAGGTGGCAGCATATAACATTATCCTTCATAAGTGGCATTAATAGGATTAATGATCACCTTTTCTTTTCATTTTTTTGTTACTGTCATATGGGTGGTCAATAAAGTCCTACTCATTACTTTCAATTGCCAAATGCAATTCTAGAGCCTTTTCATATATATGCTTGCAAATACGTATTCACGTTAGTAAGGAATACTTTTCCTAGGCAAGTTATTCGAGTCCGAGTTTGATTTCATTTCGGAGCTTTCTCGGAGAGGTTCAATCTTGTCGTCGGATGACAGGTAGGTTACGGTTTATTTTCCCTAGACTCCACATATATAGGATAAAATTTTATTAATGGGCATCCTTGGGTTGGTTTATTAGGTTGGTACCACAGACCTTGACCGCTTTATTCATGTCCGCCTACTTTTGTTCCTCCGTTGCTTGTAGTATTTGCCGATATATTTTATTTACCCTTGTGGTCCTGTGAGGCCTTGTTGACTCTAGAACATAGAAGGTGGGATTTTGGGAATGTCCGCGAGTCCCGGGCATAGAATTATCCTTCTAGGCTGGTTATGCTTGCTGAGTAGCTGTGGGCCTGTGCAGGGTCAATAGGTTGATTGTAAGCTGCTGGGTAGCTATTATGTTTGATCATACCATTTTCATGCATATAAAAAGGTTTTATACATGTTTTACTACGGTTTGGGCTTCGGGCCTACGGACACTATTTTCTAAACCTTGCATGGCCCGGGGGGCCCGTTTTTGATAGAAATAATTTGGAAATGGTTTGATTTAACTTGTGAATATTCTTGGGTAAAAGAAAGTAAAATTATGATTTAAATCACCAGATTTACAATTAACGCTAGACTCGGCAGGGCCGGGGTGCTAGTTGAGTTTTCTTGCTAGTTGAGATGATTTTTAGCCTCGGTCGGACCGAGCACCTGAGATGACTTTCTACTGTTTAGACCCAGTTATGCCCAGACACCCTTGGAGGGTTTTTTTTGAGATATTTTCCTACTACTTTAGTCCTGGACAGGGTCTGGGCATGTATATTTGAGACTGGGTCTCTATCTTGATACCAGACTTGCTTCCGGACGACTCGTTTTGATACTGAGTTTTAGTATGGGGTCTGAGACCTCCATGGACCTTGCCATCCGGGCCAGGGGCTATGGGCTGCGTGTGTCGGAGGAAGGGTATACGGTGGAGTAGAGGTATATGGGCAGTGTCCTTCCATGAAACCTACCTGCTGGGCCGGGTCGGCGCCGGAGGAGGTACATACAGAGATACCATTTCACTTGAGACCTTCATGCATCATATCATTCATTGTTTGAGGCTCCACCCTTGTTTGTTGTTTGTTGATTGTACGCTTCGATAGTATGGGATGCCGGAGGGTTTGTTTTCACTTGTTTGTGTTCCTCGGTTGTATGGGCAGCCGGGGGACTGTAGGTAGACTTTTGCTATTTACTTACAGAATTGTTCCCTGTTACGGTTAAGTATGAAATTGGTTACTGCTAGACTGCTAGTTTCTGGATTTGAGATTGATATGATTAGTTGAGTTTGATTCATGTCTCTGAGCATGCCTATCGTTACTCTTTCTCTCTTCTTCTTACACTTGAGGTTA
>QJPP01006219.1:0-13856 GCA_003996215.1 Jaltomata sinuosa
CGGTTGTATGGGCGGCCGGGGGACTCTAGGTAGAATTTTGATATTTACTTACAGAATTGTTCCCTGTTACGGTTAAGTATGAAATTGGTTACTGCTAGACTGTTAGTTTCTCGATTTGAGATTGATATGATTAGTTGAGTTTGATTCATGTCTCCGAGCATGCCTATCATTACTCTTTCTCTCTTCTTCTTACACTTGAGGTTGCCGGTATACCGTCCATTTCGTAAACTTATTTTGTATACACTGTTATTGCAAGGACCCCAGGTGCGTTATTTCTTACTTCCACCTATGCCTATGGTGTGTATATTCTGCTTACTGGCCTCACATGTGGTTCTGTTGATTTCCCTCTAGGCTAGTTCCTGTGTACCTTTCGTTGATTTCTGTGACTTCTTGCTTCTATTCTGTCTGTTACTACACTTTTATCTTATATGTGCCCAGTCGGCCTATGATACCTACTGGGTACATTATGCTTCGTATTTCGTGCTCACCTTACCCACCTGCATCTTTGGGTGCAGATCCTAGCGTGGGCCATCGCCGTTAGATCGCTGTGATTCATGCTTGGAGATCTGTTGGGGACTACTTCAGACTGAGGGTGAGCTCTTGGCGATCGGAGCTTAGCTTTAGTTTATCTTTTGCTTCATGTACTCTATTACCATTAATAAACATCTGTATATATTGTTTTGGATAGTTTGCACTCCATGTATGTAGTTTTGGCTCTGTACTATGATACCAGGTCTTGGGGTTTGGTTTAGTTTCCGCATATGTATATTTATATCCCTGTTATCTATTTTATTCGGCTTGTTCTCTTATTTGTTAGATAGTAGCCCATTACTAACTGTCCTGGGCTACGGGGATTGGTTCACCTACCGGAGGTTGTAGGTGCCATCATGACCGAGAAATCGGGTTGTGACAACTTGGTATCAGAGCTTTAGGTTCACCGGTGTCATCGGTATAGGAGCCAATGTCTAGTAGAGTCCTGCGGATCGGGGCGGAGACGTCCGTACTCAATTTTTGGGAGGCTACAGTGGCATTTTAGGAAATTTGACTCTTTCATTGCTTCTGTGTCGTGTGTAGAACCCTTGAAGTTTCTGGAAATCTCATTTGTTCTACTTCATCCTTCCGCAAATAGTTCGTACGAGATCATCGGCATCACGCGGAGATGAACCTCCCACTCCAGCTAAGGGTCGAGGACGCCCTCAAGCAGAGGCACCTGCTAGGGCTGCTAGAGTGGAGATAGAGCCCGAGCGGCATGTGGATCAGGGGGCAGCCTAGGTACCACCAGCTCCAGTGCCAGCTCCAGCACCAGCTCCAGTGCCAGCTCCAGTGCCCACTTCTTTGCCAGCTCCAACCGCAGCTTAGTCTCCAGATATTCGGGGATTACTATTACAGCTTTTGGGTGTGATTGGAGAGCGGCCTTCTGAGGTAGCGCAGACATCCGCTCAGGGGGCAGCCCTGGGTGCACAGAGCTCAGGAGCGCAGCCTGCTACTATGGCTCCCCGTGCGGAGGTCATTCCGGTTCCATCTATTGCACAGCCTCTTACTCCTCGCCCAGTTATGACAGAGTCAGAGCAGAAGGCTTTGGTTAGGTTTTTGAGGTTAGCACCTCTGAGGTTTGCTGGTACTTCTAGACAGGATCCACATGACTTTATTACTACCTGTGAGGAGATGTTGCATCATTTGGGTTTGTCGGAGACTCACGGGGTTGGTTATACTACCTATCAGTTGGAGGGCCCAGCGAAGTTATGGTGGAGGGCCCAGCGAAGTTATGGTGGAGGGCCCAGGTTGCTTGTAGACCACCGTCGTCACCTTCTTTGACCTGGTATGAGTTTTATGAGGCCTTTATGGCCAAGTTCCTACCTCAGAGTGATCGTGAGCATCGCAAGGAGCAGTTTACTCACCTTATGCAGGGGTCTACGACTGTCTCAGAGTGTGAGACCCGTTTTCATCAGCTAGCACCATTCGGAGCTATGATCATTCCCACCGATGCAGATATGATTCACAGATTTGTATGGGGTTTGAGGCCAGAGATCAGGCAGCCAGCTGAGATATTGATTGCCAGTGGTCGGTTATTCCAGGATATTGTAAACTATGCCCGCACTGTGGAGGACTTACAGTGACATGATCAGGGGTCCAGAGATAAGAGGCCTCGGCATCAGGGTGTCTACAGTGGTTCCAGATATGGTGTTAGAGGTCCTGGCCAGTGGAGCCGGAGTTATCAGCCACAGCAGTACCAGGGTCAGTCCAGCCGACCAGTTCAGGCTTCCCTTCAGACTTTTGGTAGTACCCAGTTCGAGCAGGGTCAAAGCAGCCATCAGGGCTATAGCGGCCAGTCTTCGAGGGGTACAGTTTCTGGAGAATCAGGTCGTGGTGGTCATACGGGATCTACTGGTTCATCTCGACTGAGTAGTCCGTCAGGGGATTATTTTACTTGTGGTGCGATGGGTCATTTTGCTAGAGATTGCCCTCAGCAGGGTGCAGTTCAGTTGGCCGAGCCTTTACGAGGAGTTCAGCCTCCGTCTAGAGGGGGTGGTCGTCAGAGTAGAGGTGGTGCTCCACACGGCAGAGCAGGTGGTAGGGATGGCAGTCGGGCAGGTGGAGGTCATCGTCAGTTTTATGGCGGTCCCTAGGAGACCAGAGGCAGAGGCCCCAGATGATGTGATTACAGGTACGATTTCTGTGTGCCATCAGTCTGCTATGGCTTTATTTGACCCTGGATCCACTTGTTCATATGTATCTGCCTACTTTGTGCCTTGTTTGGGGTTGGCTAGTAAGCCATTATCTGTTTCTGTTTCTGTTTCGACCCCAGTAGGAGATTCTTTAGTAGTGGATCAGATTGTGAGATCTTGTGTGCTATCTATTGGTAATTCAGAGACTTGGGGTGATTTGATGATTCTTGATATGCTAGATTTTGATGTGATACTGGGCATGGACTGGTTATCCCCCCCACCGTGTGATTTTGGATTGTTATGCCAAGACCATTACCATAGTTGTGTCCGGTGTATCCCCGGTTGTGTGGCAGGGTTCGGTTATCCATGAACCATCTGGGATCATCTCTTGTCTTCGAGCTAGGATGTTGATTTCCCGTGGGTGTTTAGCTTATCTAGCATATGTCCGAGATGTTAGTGCTGACCCTACTTCTCCTGAGTCTGTTCTTATGGTTAGAGACTTCCTCGATGTGTTTCCTACCGACCTGCCAGGCCTTCCACCTGAGAGAGATATTGATTTTGCTATTGAGTTGGAGCCGGGCACTAGACCTATTTCTATTTCTCCTTACCGTATGGCTCCTGCTGAGTTGAGGGAGCTTAAGGAGCAGATCCAGGATCTGTTAGTTAAGGGGTTTATTAGACCTAGGGTGTCACCTTGGGGTGCTCCTGTTCTCTTCGTGAAGAAGAAGGATGGGTCGATGCGCATGTGTATTGATTATCGGCAGCTGATTAGGGTGACCGTGAAGAATAGGTATCCGATGCCGAGGATTGATGATTTGTTTGACCAGCTTCAGGGTTCAGTCGTGTTTTCGAAGATTGATTTGAGGTCTGGCTACCATCAGTTGAGGATTCGGGCGGAGGACATCCCTAAGACAACATTCAGGACACGTCATGGCCATTATGAGTTCCTTGTGATGTCTTTTGGGTTGACTAATGCCCCCGCAGCCTTCATGAACTTGATGCACAGGGTTCTTGCCCCATAATTGGACTCATTTGTGATAGTTTTTATAGACGACATCTTGGTATACTCGCATAGTAGAGATGAGCATGAGAAACACTTGAGGGTTATACTCCAAACTTTGAGAGATCATTGGCGTTATGCCAAGTTCTCAAAGTGCGAGTTTTGGCTTGAGTCAGTTGCATTCCTAGGGCACGTGGTGTCTAAGGATGGGATTAGGGTTGACCTGGGAAAGATTTCTGCGGTTTGTGATTGGCCTGGACTTACTACTGCTACTGAGGTCCGAAGCTTTATTGGGTTAGCAGGTTACTACAGACGATTCGTCGAGGGATTTTCTTCCATAGCAGCACCCTTGACTATGCTGACTAGGAAGGATGTCCCATTTCAGTGGTCGGATCAGTGCGAGGATAGCTTCCAGAGGCTTAAGGCCTTATTGACTTCAGCTCCAGTTTTGACTTTGCCGGTTGAGGGTCAGAGCTTCTCCATGTATTGTGATTCTTCTGGGGTTGGTCTTGGTTGTGTGTTGATGCAGCAGGGTCGAGTAATAGCATATGCGTCAAGGCAGCTGAAGGTTCACGAGCGCAACTACCCCACTCATGACTTAGAGGTGGCGGCGGTAGTTTTCGCGCTCAAGATCTGGAGGCATTACCTATATGGAGTTCACTGTGAGTTCTTCACTGATCATCGTAGTCTTCAGTATATCACGAGTCAGCAAGAGTTGAACTCGAGACAGAGGAGATGGGTCGAGTTACTGAAGGACTATCACTTCACTATTCTGTATCATCCGGGCAAGGCAAACGTGGTAGCGGATGCCTTGAGCCGAAAGGCAGTGAGTATGGGTAGCCTAGCTTCTCTTTCAGTTTCAGAACTACCGTTGGCTTTGGACATCCAGTCCTTGGCTAACCGTTTGGTTAGGTCTGACTTGTCGGATCCTAGCAGAGTTCTCACCAGTGTCGAGGTTCGTTCTACTTTGATTGATCAGATTCAGAGCCGTCAGTTTGAGGATCAGCAGTTGTGTGACCTTCGTGATCGGGTTGTACAGAGTGAGACCAGTCAGGCTACTCAAGATTCAGATGGGGTTCTGAGGTTTGATAGTCGCTTTTGTGTTCCGAGGATTAGTGATTTGATTCAGTTTATACTTCATGAGGCACATTGTACTAGATACTCCATTCACCCTAGAACAGTAAAGATGTATAGAGACTTGAGACAGCATTACTGGTGGAGTGGTATGAAGCAGGATATAGCAGATTTAGTATCTCGGTGCTTGAACTGTCAGCAGGTTAAGTTCGAGCATATGAGACCTGGTGGTTTGATGCAGCGACTTCCCATTCCTGAGTGGAAGTGGGAAGGGATTACTATGGACTTTGTTGTTGGCTGTCCTCGTACTTCTCATGGGTTTGATTCCATATGGGTGATTGTTGATAGGCTGACTAAGTCAGCACATTTCTTGCCGGTCCAGACTTCTTATGGAGCAGAGAGGTTAGCTCAGATCTACCTTCGTGAGTTTGTTCGATTGCACGGGGTCCCAGCTTCTATCATTTCAGACTGCGGCACTCAGTTCACATCTCATTTCTAGAGGGCTATTCAGTGAGATTTGGGTACATAGGTTCATCTTAGTACCGCTTTCCACCCTCAGACAGATGGCCAGTTCGAGAGGACCATTCAGATTCTGAAGGACATGCTTCGGGCCTGTGTTCTTGACTTTGGAGGTTCATGGGATCAGTTGTTCCCTTGGTATAGTTTGCTTATAATAACAGCTTCCATTCGAGTATCGGCATGGCACCATTTGGGGCTTTGTATGGCAGGCATTGCAGATCACCGGTAGGTTGGTTTGATGGTTTTAGTTCTAGGCCACAGAGCACAGATCTGCTTCGAGATTCCTTAGACCGAGTCCTAGTGATTCAGAGCAGGCAGAAGAGTTATGCTGATCGTAGGCTTCGTGCCTTGGAGTTTAGTGTCGGTGACTTGGTGTTTCTTCGTGTATCTCCCATGAAGGGCGTGATGAGATTTGGTAGGCGGGGCAACCTTAGCCCCAGGTACATTGGGCCGTTTGTGATTCTTCAGAAGGTTGGTAGCGTTGCCTATCAACTAGCCTTGCCTCCGATGTTTTCAGCTATACATCCTGTATTTCATGTTTCGATGTTGCGTTGGTATGTCCCAGATGAGTCTCATGTATTACAGTGGGAGTCAGTTCAGTTAGGTGAGGGTTTAGCCTTTGTTGAGGAGCCGACAGCTATTTTGGCCAGAGATGTCAGGAGATTGAGGTCTCGAGAGATCCTAGTTGTTAAGGTTCAGTGGAGGCACCGTCCAGTCGAGGAGGCTACCTGGGAGACCGAGAGAGATATGCGGGCCCAGTATCCGCAGCTGTTTGAGCCTTCAGGTACCCCCTTGACCTTGTCTTTCGAGGACAAAAGTCCTTTTTAGTAGTAGATGATGTAATGACCCTTCCAGTTATTTCCACGTATACGTTTTCCTTGAATCGTTAGAGCTTGTTTGTAGCGGCCCCAAGTCATTTAATGCTTTTCGGGACCGGTATTTCGGCGCCGGGTCCATTTGTTTGATCGTACGTTTCTTCAATATATTTTCTGAACATTGGGTAAAATGTCTCAGATCTTTTATCTCAATATATAAAGAGTTAGAAGTCCCTCGAAATACCAAATCGAAGGTCTACGAGTCTAGTTTCCAACGCACAAAACCTCACGTCCAACTGATCTCGGAGTAAAAAGTTATGACTGTTTTACCGCGGACTATCTGGAAGGAACTGGGTTGCGAACCGGGTCGCGAACCGGGTCGGGTCAAACTCGATTTAAGCCTCAACTTCATGTTTTAAAACTGAGGAAACATAAGGGAGGATTCCAAGAGAGTTCTTGAGTATCAAAATCGTGCGTTGGTGAATTGCGAGCCTAAGTTTGAGAATTTATTAACATCGCGTGTATTTGAAAATATTTTATTTGAAAGTTGAATTTGGTAAAATGTTACATTATTATTACCTTTTTAAAAAATATTTTAAAGGTTTATGAAAAATATTTTGTTACGATATAATTGTATATGTATTTATTTTATAAGGTTTTTATACATTGTAATATTTTAACGGAGTTAGTAAATTTAGTTATGTTAAAATTTATTATTATTATATATTAGGTTTTGTTTGAAATAATTTTCTATGAATTATGGTATATTTAAAAAGTTATATTTATTTTACCACAAACCTATACAATACCCGAGTATGTATATAAAGGAACAAAAATATCCTTGGGTGTGTCAACCCCACACCCACGTGGAAGTGGAGGGAGTTGACAACAGACTGTTAATGATGTGGTGAGCTTTTCATATTAGGATTAGTGGCTGCATGTGTGTTCATATGTCAACATTACTTTATCAATTCACAGGATGACTTTGGGTCTAATCAACTGTAGGCAAGGATAAAACTTTGCATATACTTACACCCACGAGTGAGGGAAATTGTGGGAAAGAAATTATATTTTGATGTTATGTTTAATTTCGGAAAGGAAATCAATTATCTACGTCAAGTTATTCAAGCTCGAGTTCAAGTTTGATTTCGTTTCGGAGCTTCTTTTCGGAGAGGTTCGAGCTTGTCATCGGACGACAAGTAGGTAACGCTTTATTTTCCCTAGACTCCGCATATATAGGATAAAATTGTATTAATGGGCATCCTTGGGTTGGTTTATTAGGTTGGTACCACAGACCTTGACCGCTTTATTCATGTCCGCCTACTTTTGTTCCTCCGTTGCTTGTAGTATTTACCGATATATTTTATTTACCCTTGTGGTCTTGCGAGGCCTTGTTGACTCTGGAACATAGAAGGTGGGATTTTGGGAATGTCCGCGAGTCCCGGGCCTAGTATTATCCTTCAAGGCTGGTTATGCTTGCAGAGTAGCTGTGGGCCTGTGCAGGGTTGATAGGTTGATTGTGATCTACTGGGCAGCTATTGTGTGTGATCATACCATTTCCATGCATATAAAGAGGTTTTTATCCATGTTTTACTATGGTTTTGGCTTCGGGCCTACTGGCACTATTTTCTAACATTGCATGGCCCCGGGGGGCTGTTTTTAATGGAAATGATTTGGAAATGGTTTGATTTAACTTGTGAATGTTCCTGGGTAAAAGAAAGTAAAATTATGTTTTAAAACACCAGTTTTACGATTAACGCTAGACTCGGCAGGGCCGGGGTGCTAGTTGAGTTTTCTTGCTACTTGAGATGATTTTTAGCCTCGGTCGGACCGAGCACCTGAGATAACTTTCTACTGTTTAGACCCGGTTATGCCCGGGCACCCTTGGAGAGGTTTTTGAGATATTTTCCTACTACTTTAGTCCTGGATAGGGTCTGGGCATGCATATTCGAGACTGGGTCTCTATCTTTAACCCGGACTTGCTTCCGGACGACATGTTTTGATACTGAGTTTTAGTATGGGGTCAGGGACCTCCATGGACCTTGCCATCCGAGCCAGGAGCTGCGGGCTTCGTGTGCCGGAGGAAGGGTACACGGTGGAGCAGAGGTATACGGGCAGTGTCCTTCCATGGAACCTACCTGCTGGGCCGGATCGGCACCGGAGGAGGTACATACAGAGATACCATTTCACTTGAGATCTTTATACATCATATCATTCATTGTTTGAGGCTCCACCCTTGTTTGTTTTTTGTTGATTGTACGCTCCGGTAGTATGGGATGCCGGAGGGTTTGTTTTCACTTGTTTGTGTTCCTCGGTTGTATGGGCGGCCGGGGGACTTTAGGTAGAATTTTGCTATTTACTTATAGATTTGTTCCAGGTTACGGTTAAGTATGAATTTGGTTACTGCAAGACTGTTAGTTTCTGGATTTGAGATTGATATGATTAGTTGAGTTTGATTCATGTCTCTGAGCATGCCTATCATTACTCTTTCTCCCTTCTTCTTACACTTGAGGTTACCGGTATACCGTTCATTTCGTAAACTTATTTTGTATACACTGTTATTGCAAGGACCCCAGGTGCGTTATTTCTTACTTCCACCTGTGCCTATGGTGTGTATATTCTGCTTACTGGCCTCACATTTGGTTCTGTTGATTTCCCTATGTGCTAGTTCCTATGTACCTTTCGTTGATTTCTGTGACTGCTTGCTTCTATTCTGTCTGTTACTACGCTTTTATCTAATATGTGCCCAGTCGGCCTATGATACCTACTGGGTACCTTATGCTTCGCATTTGGTGCTCATCCTACCCCCCTGCATCTTTGGGTGCAGATACTAGCGTGGGCTATCGCCGTTAGATCGCTGTGATTCGTGCTTGGAGATCTGTTGGGGACTACTTCAGACTGAGGGTGAGCTCTTGGCGATCGGAGCTTAGCTTTAGTTTATCTTTTTCTTCATGTACTCTATTACCATTCAGAGACATCTGTATATATTGTTTTGGATCGCTTGCACTCCATGTATGTAGTTTTGGCTCTATACTATGATACCAGGTCTTGGGGTTTGGTTTAGTTTCCGCATATGTATATATATATATCCCTGTTATCTAATCTCATCGTCTTCTTCCCTTATTTTTTAGATAGTAGCCCATTACTAACTGTCCTGGGCTACGGGGATTGGTTCACCTACCGGAGGTTGTAGGTGCCATCATGACCGAGAAATCAGGTCGTGACAGTCACGGACGCCCACAAAATATTTTGGCCAAAATACCGCCGGACACACATCTCACACAAAATCAATGGACTATAACACACGAAAAAACTGAAAAATCCCTAATTCCCATTTCGGGCCACGTTTGAAATCCAAAAAGCCCACGTTTGCCCCTCCGAACCAACGTGCGCCATTAAATAGGTCGTCACGGACGCCCACGAAAAATTTTGGCCAAAATACCGCCGGACGCACATCTCACACAAAATCCATGGACAATAACACATGAAAAAACCAAAAAATCCCTATTTCCTGTTCCAGGGCACGTTTGAAAACCAAAAATCCCACGTTTACCCCTCCGAACCAACGCGCGCCATTAAATAGGTCGTCACTGATGCCAACAAAAAATTTTGGCCAAAATACCGCCAGACGTACATATCACACAAAATCCATGGACTATAACACACGAAAAAACCAAAAATTCCTTATTTCCCGTTCCGGACCACGTTTGAAATCCAAAAAGCCCACGTTTACCCCTCCGAACCAACACGCGCCATTATATAGGTCGTCACGGACGCCCCCGAAAAATTTTGGCTAAAATACCGCCGGACGCACATCTCACACAAAAACCATGGACTATAACACACGAAAAAACCAAACAATCCCTATTTCCCGTTTCAGGGCACGTTTGAAATCAAAAAATCCCACGTTTTCTCCTCCAAACAACGCGCGCCATTAAATAGGTCGTCACGGACGCCCACAAAATTTTTTTTCCAAAATACCGCCGGACGCACATCTCACACAAAATCCATTGACTATATAACACACGAAAAAACTGAAAACTCCCTATTTCCCGTTCCGGGCCTCGTTTGAAATCCAAAAAGCCAAAGTTTGACCCTTCGAACCAACGCGCTCCATTAAATAGGTCATCAAGGATGTCCACAAAAAATTTTGGCAAAAAATACCGCCGGACGCACATATCACACAAAATCCATGGACTATAACACACGAAAAAATTGAAAAATCCCTATTTCCCGTTCCGGGCCACGTTTGAAATCCAAAAAGCCCACGTTTGCCCCTCCAACCCAACGCGTGCCATTAAATAGGTCGTCATGGACGCCAACGAAAAATTTCGGCCAAGATACTGCCGGACGCACATATCACACAAAATTTATGGACTATAAGACACGAAAAAACCAAAAAATCCCTATTTCCCGTTCCGGACCACTTTTGAAATCCTACAAGCCTATGTTTGCCCCTACGAACCAACTCACACCATTAAATAGGCCGTCACGGATGTCCACGAAAAAGTTTGGCCAAAATACCGCCGGACGCACATCTCACACAAAATCCATGGACTATAACACACGAAAAAACAAAACAATCTCTATTTCCCGTTCCGGGCCTCGTTTGAAATCCAAAAAGCCCACGTTTGCCCCTCCGAACCAACGCGCGCCATTAAATAGGTAGTCACGGACGCCCACGAAAAACTTCGGCCAAAAATACCGCCGGACGCACATATCACACAAAATCCATGGACTATAACACACGAAAAAACCGAAAAATCCTTATTTCCCATTCTGGGCCACGTTTAAAATTCAAAACCCACGTTTGCCCCTCTGAACCAATGCGCTCTAGTAAATAGGTCGTCACAGATGCCCACGAAATTTTTTTGCCAAAATACCGCCTGACCCACATCTCACACAAAATCCATGGACTTTAACACAAGAAAAAACCAAAAAATCCCTATTTCCCGTTACGAGCCTCGTTTGAAATCCAAAAAGCCCACGTTTGCCCCTACAAACCAACATGCGCCATTAAATAGGTCATCACGGATGCCCAGGAAAAAATTCGTCCAAAAATACTGCCTGACCCACATCCCACACAAAATCCATGGACTATAACACACGAAAAAAACAAAAAGTCCCTATTTCCCGTTCTGGGCCTCGTTTGAAATCCAAAAAGCCCACGTTTGTCCCTACAAACCAACACGCGCCATTAAATAGGTCGTCACGGACGCCCACGAAAAACTTCATCCAAAAATACCGTCGGACGCACATATCACACAAAATCCATGGACTATAACACACAAAAAACTGGAAAATCCCTATTTCCCGTTCCGGGCCACATTTGAAATCCAAAAAGCCCACGTTCGCCCCTCCGAACCAATGGGCACCATTAAATAGGTCGTCACGGACGCCCACGAAAAATTTTGGCCTAAATACCGCCGGACGCACATCTCACACAAAATCCATGGACTATAACACACGAAAAAATCGAAAAAGCCCTATTTCCTGTTCTGGGCCACGTTTGAAATCCAAAAAGCCCATGTTTTCCCCTTTGAACCAACGGGCGCCATTAAATAGGTCGTCACGGACCCCCACGAAAAATTTCGGCTGAAATATCGCCGGACGCACATTTCACACAAAATCCATGGACTATAACACACGAAAAAATTGAAAAATCCCTATTTCCCATTTCGGGCAACGTTTTTTCACGACCCGATTTCTCGGTCATGATGGCACCTACAACCCCCGGTAGGTGAACCAATCCCCGTAGCCCAGGACAGTTAGTAATGGGCTACTATCTAATAAATAAGAGAACAAGACGAAGAGAATAGATAACAGGAATATATATATACATATGCGGAAAACTAAACCAAACCCCGAGACCTGGTATCATAGTATAGAGCCAAAACTACATACATGGAGTGCAAATGATCCAAAACAATATATACAGATGTCTCTGAAAAGTAATAGAGTACATGAAGCAAAAGGATAAAATAAAGCTAAGCTCCGATCGCCAAGAGCTCACCCTCAGTCTGAAGTAGTCCCCAACAGATCTCCAAGCACGAATCACAGCGATCTAACGGCGATGGCCCACGCTAGGATCTGCACCCAAAGATACAGGGGGGTAGGGTGAGCACCAAATGCGAAGCATAAGGTACCTATAGGTATCATAGGCCGACTGGGCACATATAAGATAAAAGCGTAGTAACAGACAGAATAGAAGCAAGCAGTCACAGAAATCAATGAAAGTTACATAGGAACTAGCCCAGAGGGAAATCACCAGAACCACATGTGAGACCAGTAAGCAGAATATACACACCATAGGCACAGGTGAAAGTAAGAAATAATGCACCTGGGGTCCTTGCATTAACAGTGTATACATAATAAATTTACGAAATGGACGGTATACTGGTAACCTCAAGTGTAAGAAGAGGGAAAGAGTAATGATAGACATGCTCAGGGACATGAATCAAACTCAACTAATCATATCAATCTCAAATCCAGAAACTAACAGTCTAGCAGTAATCAATTTCATACTTAACCGTAACAGGGAACAATTCTGTAAGTAAATAGCAAGAGTCTACCTACAGTCCCCCGGCCGCCCATAAAACCGAGGAACACAAACAAGTGAAAACAAACCCTCCGGCATACCATACTACCGGAGCGTACAATCAACAAATAACAAACAAGGGTGGAGCCTGCAACAATGAATGATATA
This sequence comes from Jaltomata sinuosa, assembly GCA_003996215.1. Taxonomy (NCBI): domain Eukaryota; kingdom Viridiplantae; phylum Streptophyta; class Magnoliopsida; order Solanales; family Solanaceae; genus Jaltomata; species Jaltomata sinuosa. Next base: position 12,781 of record QJPP01006219.1, read on the forward strand.
ATGCATGAAGGTCTCAAGTGAAATGGTATCTCTGTATGTACCTCCTCCGGTGCCGATCCGGCCCAGCAGGTAGGTTCCATGGAAGGACACTGCCCGTATACCTCTACTCCACCGTATACCCTTCCTCCGGCACACGCAGCCTGCAGCCCCTGGCCCGGATGGCAAGGTCCATGGAGGTCCCAAACCCCATACTAAAACTCAGTATCAAAACATGTCATCCAGAAGCAAGTCCAGTATCAAGATAGAGACCCAGTCTCGAATATGCATGCCCAGACCCTGTCCAGGACTAAGTAGTAGTAGGAAAATATCTCAAAAAAACACCTCCAAGGGTGCCCGGGCATAACCGGGTCTAAACAGTAGAAAGTCATCTCAGGTGCTCGGTCCGACCGAGGCTAAAAATCTTCTTAAGTAGCAAAAAAACTCAACTAGCACCCCGGCCCTGCCGAGTCTAGCATTAATCGTAAAACTGGTGATTTAAAACATAATTTTACTTTCTTTTACCCAGGAATATTCACAAGTTAAATCAAACCAGTTCCAAATCATTTTTATTAAAAACAGTCCCTCGGGGCCATGCAAGGTTAGAAAATAGTATCAGTAGGCTCGAAGTCAAAACCATTGTAAAACATTGATAAAACCTCTTTATATGCATGGAAATGGTATGATCACACACAATAGCTGCCCAGCAGCTCACAATCAACCTATCGACCCTGCACTGGCCCACAGCTACTCAGCAAGCATAACCAGCCTAGAAGGATAATTCTATGCCCGGGACTCGCGGACATTCCCAAAATCCCACCTTCTATGTTCTAGAGTCAACAAGGCCTCACAGGACCACAAGGGTAAATAAAATATATCGGCAAGTACTACAAACAACGGAGGAACAAAGGTAAGCGGACATGAATAAATCTGTCGAGGTCTGTGGTACCAACCTAATAAACCAACCCAAGGATGCCCATTAATACAATTTTATCCTATATATGCGGAGTCTAGGGAAAATAAACCATAACCTACCTGTCGTCCGATGCCAAGCTTGAACTTCTCCAAAAAAACTCCGAAACGAAATCACACTCGAACTC
>QJPP01006222.1:0-28896 GCA_003996215.1 Jaltomata sinuosa
CAACTGTTAGGTGCTAGCTGCACCCTCTGAATCTCGTGTGTGCCAGGCCCTGTTGGTCTTGGTGAGCTTGTCCAGAATAGCTGTGGCGTCGGCAAAAGTGCGACCCATAAACGCTCCACTTGCTGCGTTGTCCAATGTTGGCTTGGTAGCCGAATTTAGTGCCCTATAGAATGTCTGCATCAAGAATTCATTGTTCAGCTGATGGTTGGGGCACTGTGTCAGCTTCTTCTTAAATCGCAACCAAGTCTCGTGCAGTGCTTCGTGCGGTTGCTGCCTAAAGTTGCTAATCTCGTCCCTCAACTGTATCATCCGAGAGGGAGGAAAGAACCTTTCTAGGAAAGCTTCTCTCAACTCTCCCCACGTTGCGATAGAGTCGGGGGTCAATTCTGTCAACCACAACGCTGCCTCATCAGACAGAGTTAACGGAAACAATCTGAGCCTGATCGCTGTCTGACTCACTCCTGGCAATTCGAACGATTTGCAGATCCCCACGAAATTCATTAAGTGCTGGTTTGGATCATCACCAGCGGCACCGCGGAACACACCTCTCAAATTCAGCAACTGAATCATCGTGCTAGTGATATTGAACTTTGCTCCGGGCGGTAGCGGTGGAACAATAATGGCGCCCGTCGCGCCAGCTCCATCAAGCTCATCATCATTCCGTGCACCATCGTCCTGCAGACCACCAGCATTAAGATTTTGTTGGGCCTGCAGTTCAGCAGCGAGCCTTGCTGCCTCTAGTTGTGCGGCCATATTCTGCCTCAATGTTCTAGCAAGTTCGGGGTCGTAAGGTAAAATTTGTTCCCCCGAACCTCGGGTACTTGGCATGCACAACTGTGTACCCTGTCAAAACAAAAACAACAAATAAACGTAAAGCAGGAAATTATGACAAAGAGTCAAATAAACACACTAGACTTAATCAAAAACCGTATTCCCCGGCAACGGCGCCATTTTTGATAACGCTCAAACTACACCTCAATTTAAGAAGCGTAAGCGATCGTTGTCAAATATATAACCCAACAAGGTTGGGGTCGAATCCCACAGAGAATATGGTGATGATTAAGACTTTAGTGAAGTGTGTGACTAGTCGTCAATCGTTTCCAGTAAATAAAAGGGGGGTTTTGTAATCAAATTGTAAACAAAACAATAATAAACGTAGGAGTTTAAATCAGTATGAGAGAATGCGAACTAGGGGTGTGTTTACCATGGCGTTGTAACAATGTCGATTCTAGGCTTAACCGGGTTCTTTCTATATGAATGTCACGATGTGATTGCGTCAATTGTATCGTCTAAACGTCTCTCGACCAAATAAACAATTTTCCTTTTATCTTCTCTCGATCTCAAAAAGATGTGCTTTTTAGCTTTCAATCCTAACATCAAGTAGATTAATCCAGTTACGGCATTAATCTTTAAGACGAGAGTTGGTAGTCTCGAATCTTTGTTGTTAATCAAGTTTCCCGGTTTTAATCTCTTTCTCAAGCAAATTAAACCTAGGCATGTTCTAATGTTTGCAACCCACTAGAAAACGTGACATAATGTATGATTAACAACGTGACAAAACATAAATCGAACCCAACGCTACCCGGAATCTATATTGCTACGTTTGCCATGGCTCCCACAACCCTAGTTGCGGGAGTTTTAGTTAATCATGCTATAAAGAAAAGAGAAGAGAATTGAATTCATAATAAGGAGAAGAAGTTCTTACAATATAATGAAAATACTCTTCAATAATCCAAGAACAAGAACAACCAAGAACTCAAGAACACGAATTCAAGAATCCGAAAACGTGTTGTTGCTCTCAAAAAATGACTAAAAACTATTCTAAAACTATTGGGTGTATTCTTATAACATAAACCTAACATAGGGTATTTATAGGAGTAGTAGAAACCAAATCCAAAATGGGCTAGGAATCCCCAAAACGCGGGTCGCCGACCAGTGCTACTGCCTTAGCGTGACGGCCAGGCTTGACGGACCGTCAAGGCAGTGACGGACCGTCGCCTGGGCCGTCACTGCTAGGCAGTGATGCTGCCTTAAGTTGACGGTCCCAGTGATGGACCGTCAGCCTTGTGACGGGCCGTCACTCAGGCCGTCACTCTTAGGCAGAATGTTGTTTTTCGCGTACTTTCTTCCGTTTCCGTGTTTGTTTCCATTTCCTACAAATACAACATAAAAACAATCAAAAACAAAAATGGTTGCTTGAAAACGTACGATTGTTCTTAGTAAAAAGGAGTCGAAAGTGACGTAAATTAGCGTCACATCAAGACTCACCCGGGAGAGTGTCGTTTGGGAACAGTTGCATGCTTTGGGTGTGGACAGGTTGGACACATGATTAGAGACTGACCTTCAACTAAGAAGGGGCGGGGAGGTAGTAGGGCTCAGTCTGCTCCAGCAGCTCCAGCAGCCCTAGGAGGTCGACCAGCCCAGTAGGGCACAACTTCTACTTCTGATGGTCAGCGCCAGAACTGCCTTTATGCTATTTCCTCTCGGCAGGACCAGGAGGGTTTCCCAGATGTTGTTACTGGTATGTTGAAAGTCTTCTCTTTCGATGTGTATGCTTTGTTGGACCCCGGTGCCTCCTTATATTTTGTGACCCCTTATATATCATGCAAATTCAAAGTTTGTCCTGAATTGCTTTTAGAACTCTTTTGTGTTTCTAATCTTGTTGGTGAGTCAGTCTTAGCCAAAAAAATCTATCGAAATTGCCCTATCTCAGTACTTCATAGAGTCACTTCAGCGGATTTAGTAGAGTTGGAGATGATAGATTTTGATGTTATTCTTGGTATGGATTGGCTGCACGCTTGTTATGCTTTGGTTGATTGTCGTACTCGGGTTGTCAGTTTCAAGTTTACAAATGAACTCGTCTTAGAATGGCAAGGTAGTCCTCCTTCCTCGAAAGGTCATTTTATATCTTATCTTAAGGCTAGGAAGATGATTTCTAAGAGTTACGTTTATCATATAGTTTGGGTTATGGACACGGAGTCCGAAACCCCATCCCTTCAGTCTATTCCTGTTGTGAATGAGTTTCCAGAAGTGTTTCTTGAGGATTTGACAAAGTCCCTCCCGAGCGGGAAATCAACTTTGGGATAGATCTTCTTCTGGATACAAATCCTATCTCTATTCCTCCCTATAAGATGGCTCCCACTGAACTTAAGGAGTTAAATGATCAGTTGAAGGATCTTCTTGATAAGGGTTTCATCAGGCCTATCATTTCTCCATGGGGTGCCCTAGTTTTTTTTGTTCAGAAGAAAGATGGTTCTCTTAGAATGTGTATTGACTACCTCCAATTGAACAAGGTCACAATTAAGAATAAGTATCCCATTTCTAGGATTGATGACTTATTCGATCAGCTTCAGGGTGCTAGTTTCTTCTCCAAGATCGACCTTAGATCCGATTATCACCAGCTTCAGGTTAGAGAAGGTGATATTCTGAAGACAGCCTTTAGGACTCGGTATGGTCATTATAAATTTGTTGTTATGTCTTTCGGTCTAACGAATGTTCCTGCAGCTTTTATGGATTTGATGAACCGCGTGTTCAAGAAATATCTGGATATGTTTGTGATTGTTTTCATTAATGATATCCTCATATACTCTCGGAGTGGGGAAGAGCATGCGGACCATTTGAGAGTTATGTTGCAAACTCTCAAGGATCGACAGTTATTTGCTAAGTTTAGCAAGTGTGAGTTTTGGATACAGTTTTTTGCTTTTCTAGGTCATATTGTGACTAAAGATGGTATTCGGGTTGATTCTCAAAAGATTGAGGCAGTAAAGAACTGACATAGACCCACTTCCCTTTATGATATTAGAAGTTTTTTGGGTTTGGCTGGTTACTACCGGAGGTTTGTGGAAGGATTTTCTTCCATTGCTGCCCTTTTAACTCGATTGACTCAGAAGAAGGTCAAATTTCAATGGTCTGATTTGTGTGAGAAGAACTTTCAGGAATTGAAGACTAGATTGACCACAGCTCCAGTGTTAGCTCTACCCGAGGGTCTAGATGATTTTGTTGTGTATTGTGATGCTTCTAGGATTGGTTTGGGTTGTGTTTTGATGCAGCGTGGTAAAGTGATTGCTTATGCTTCGAGACAGCTTAAGACTCATGAGAAGAACTACCCTACTCATGATCTTGAGTTTGCAGCCGTGGTCTTTGCTTTGATGATTTGGAGACATTACTTATATGGGGTGCACATGGATGTATTCACCGATCATAAGAGTCTTCCGTATGTGTTTACCCAGAAGGAATTGAATTTGCGACAAAGAAGATGGCTTGAGCTTCTTAAGGATTATGACATGAGCGTGCTTTACCATCCGGGTAAGGCCAATGTTGTGGCAGATGCACTTAGTAGATTGTTGATGGGTAGTGTGTCTTCAGTCGAAGAAGGAAAAAAGGAATTGGTTAAAGAGGTTCATAGACTAGCTCGGTTGGGAGTTTGCCTTATGGACTCAACAGAAGGTGGTGTTATTGTTCAAAATGGTTCCGAATCATCCTTGGTAGCAGAAGTGAAGGCAAAGCAAGATAGTGATCCCATTTTACTTCAGCTTAAGGGTGCAGTCCAGCAGCAAAGGGTTGAGGTTTTCTCCCAAGGAGGAGATGGTGTGCTTTGTTATCGGGGTCGACTATGTGTGCCAAATGTAGATGGGTTGCACCAGCAGATTTTGACTGAGACTCATAGTTCCAGATATTCCATTCACCCCGGTGCCACCAAGATGTACCATGATCTACGAGAAGTCTATTGGTGGAATGGTATGAAGAGGGACATAGCTAGTTTTGTGGCTAAGTGTCCCAACTGTCAGCAAGTGAAGGTAGGGCATCAGCAATCGGGTGGCATGATTCAGGATATTGACCTTCCTACTTGGAAGTGGGAAGCGATCAATATGGACTTCATTACAGGTTTGCCTCATACTCGAAGGCAACATGATTCGATTTGGGTGATTGTCGATCGGATGACTAAATTATCCCATTTATTAGCTGTTAAGACTACGGATTCAGCAGACCATTATGCCAGACTCTACATCTGGGAGATAGTTTGATTGTATGGTGTTCCTTTGTCCATCATTTTAGATAGGGGTACTCAGTTTACCTCACAGTTTTCGAAGTCATTTCAGAAAGGTCTCGGTACTCAGGTGAAGCTTAGAACAACTTTTCACCAACAGGCGGATGGCCAGGAAGAACATATTATTCAGACTTTGGAGGATATGTTGAGAGCTTGCATGATTGACTTCAAGGGTAATTGGTATGATCACTTACCTCTTATCGAGTTTGCCTATAACAACAACTTTCACTCTAGCATCCAGATGGCTCCTTATGAGGCACTCTATGGTCGGAGGTGTAGGTCTCCTATTGGTTGGTTTGAGGTAGGTGAGGCAGCCTTGATTGGTCCAGATTCAGTTCATGAGACTATGAAGAAGGTTCAACTTATTAGGGAAAGGTTGAAGACCGCTCAGAGTCGACAGAAATCATATGCGGATGTGAGGAGAAGGGGATTAGAATTTGAAGTTGATGATTGGATTTTTCTAAAGGTGTCACCCATGCAAGGTGTGATGAGATTTGGCAATAAAGGGAAGCTTAGTCCCCGTTTTGTAAGCCCTTATCGGATTCTGAAGAAGGTTGGTAAGGTTGCTTATGATTTGGATTTGCCATCAGATTTAGAAGCGGTTCATCGAGTCTTTCATATTTTCTTATTGAAAAAGTGTGTTGGTGACCCGACCTTGATTGTTCCCTTGGAGGATGTAGGTGTGAAGGATAGTCTCACTTATGAGGAAGTTCCCATAGAGATCCTTGATCGTCAGATTCGGAGTTTGAGAAATAAGGAAGTTGCTTCGGTAAAGTTCCTTTGGAGGAATCAACTTGTCGAAGGAGCTACTTAGGAAGCGGAATCAACCATGAAGGCCAAGTACCCTCATATCTTTCCTTCTGATCTCATTCCAGCTTGAGGTAATAGCTTCCTCCTTAGTATGTTCCTCCGATCCTATTACATCGGTTCCTTTCATGACTCTAGCATGCATGCATGTTTTCGAAGTTGATTCAATCATGTTTTAAGTTGGAAAGTTCAGCTTTCATGTTTACTCTTCAGATTTTATATTTTATTGTTGGTTGGGCTATTTTTTCTTCAGTTTTCTCTTGTTCAGTCTTCATTCGAGGATGAATGATCCCAAGGGGAATATATTGTAATACCCCCAGATTCGAACTAGCTTTCTAAGTTTGAAACTGAAAAATTTCATGTTCACAGGGATGACGGGTCTAAAACACAGATCGTGGTTAGAACCATGACTCGTGGAATGGAACCGTGATTTAGGTTCTGCAGGAACCAATCTCTGGTTTGAGACCACGAGTGCACTCTACGGACCATAGTTTGTTCTATGGATCGTAAAGTAGACTCGTGGAACTCAGGTCTGAGGTCTGTCATTCCCCAAGAATGACGACTTGGGTCTATGACTCATAAAACTTTCCACGGGTCCGTCCTGTTAACCCGTAGACTACCTTCCGCAGCTTGTTATTTTGTCCAGGAATGACAAATAGAAACCATGGGTCGTGGTTTGGTCTACGACCCGTGAACCCATCTGTGGTCCCTGAAAATCAACTTTTTCCAGCTTCTTCCTAATTACGGTCCAGGGGTATTTTAGTTATTACCCACCCTTTTAACTCCTAAATGATGTCGTTTTTACTATTTCTAGAAGGGTTTTCACCCTCATTAGCCTAAGTCCCTTCTCATTACCTCATTCATCTCCCCAAAAGGAAAAGAACTCTCTCAAGCTCAAGGTCTCAAGCTCCAAGTTCAAGTCTCCTAATCTTTTCAATTTCAAGTGGGTTAACTCCAATCAAGGTATGTGGGTATTCAATAATGAGTTCCTTTCACCCTTGTGCCCAAAACCCCAAATTTGAAATTGTGATTTCATGAGCTTTCAAATTAGGGTTCTTACCCAATTCTTATGGGTTTTTCTATAAATTACCTTCTCATGATTTTATTGTGAAATTTCATTAAATTGCATGATTTTGTATGGGTTTTTACATATGAGTTCATATTTCATGAGTTGAAGGTCAATTATGGTAAATCCTACATGCATGAAGTGATTTAAGAAAATTGGGCAAATTAATAGCATGATTTCATGAATTTCAAGCAAATGCATGCCTAGTTCCTATGTTTTATGAAAGTATATGTTATTATTATGAAATTGAACTAAGGCCATGCAAGTTTTCAAGTTATGAACTATTATGCAAGACAAGACACCCGATGTGTCATCAATGCTCATGAATCATTTTCTAAACCAAGGTTCGTTAGTAGTATGAAGATCCGGGGTATGAACATGTTTATGAATAAGCTTTGGCATCTAGATATGTCACATATATGTGAGCCTCATGTTATATGTTTTGGGAGTAGTATTTAGCAACGAACGATGAGGGTTTTAGATAACCCAAGTCCAAAACTATGTTGCCACCGTAGGTTGCCCTCTGTGGCTTATGAAAGGATCCTTATGACATGGTTATAACCTTGGCCGGTTAGGACAACCTTTTTCAGTGTGGGTGCATGATACTGGACTCCATGTAGCTCAGCATGGTTTATGTCAGTTAAGAGAAACTCCCACATGATTACTTTCAAGCTATGAAGTTATATGATATCATACTTTGAATTTTAACCTTGCTTCATGTTTTATGTCTTATATCTTGATAATTCTCTTATACTATTTCTCTTATGAACAAGTTCACCTTAAGCATATTTTAAGTATGTTTTTATCATGATCATGCATATCTCACATACTCGGTACATCCTATAGTACTGACGCATATTTTGTGCTGCATCTTCTCGATGATGCAGATTTAGGTGTTTCCCATCAGGCTCGTGGCTAGTGACCGCAGGCCGTATCCAGTCAGTGTCAGTGAGTCCTCATTGTTCAAGGGCTAGTTATGACTCTAATTTGTTTTGATTATTTACTTTCGTACCTTGAGTTAGCTAGGGTCTTGTCCTAGCAACTCCTTATGTCATGTATAGAGGCTTTTCAGACATAGACGGTATTCGGGTCTTCTTCGAATCATGTTCTTTTGATTTTATCTTATGAATTGAGTTATCTAATTCGTATTATGCTTCCGCTATGCTTAATTGATATACTTGAGTTATGCTATGACCAAGGGTTAGCTTGGGGCACTTATGGTCCCGGGTCCCATGTTACGCCCAGGGGGTAGCCTCGAGGCGTGATAGTACCTCACCTGTAAACTACCGTCGCTTCTGCGTCTATGCAGAGGTGATATTTTTCCACAACGACGAAGTTGGCTGGTTTAAGCTACTTTTGTCGAAGCGGAAAATCCTTCACGCTCGCGTGCAGCGGCGAGGGAATCTCCACAATAGTGGAACTTGACCACTTAAGTAGTCTCTGCCATAGCGAGAATTTGACCACACCGGTGAGTTCACGCCTGGGGACAATCCTTCGTTGGTGCAGAGATGTTGTTCATATCAGTGGACCTTTTCTCTTTTATTCCCATTCTTCCATGCCTCATTTTTTGAGCTTGACAACTCGATTTTTTGGCAATTTCAAAGAGAATTTTTTGAGGTTTCTTCATTGGGCAAATTTTTATACTACTTTTGTATATTTTTCAGTGATGATTTCATAGTTTCACCTTCAAATTTTGCTTTTTCAACATGAGAATTTGGGATTTTCTCGGTAAAGATAAAGTTTGATAAATTGATGATTTTAAGCTCGATTTTAACTTTATTTTTGATGAAATTTCATATTTTAACTCCTTACACTTTGGATAAATTGATTTTTCAACAAAGTTCCAGTTTTGCTCTTGTGGGATTGGGGTTAACTTTTTGGTTGACTTTTTGGGCTCGGATTAAACCTGTAGCAATATTGGTATCGTTGGACTCGTCTTTATGTGTAGAACTTGTTATTGGTAGATTGTTTGCATTTGGAGGCTACTCTAAAAGGGAAAACTCAGTTGTCATCACGTAGAGACTTGCAGTTCAACTTTGAGGTAGGTTATGGCTTAACTTCCTTCAACTTTGCTTGGATGAAAATTTATTGTGTAAAGCATGCTATGAATTGGGTGAAATTTGAGAAATTGAGTACTATATAAGATGAAGTATCATTGTGATGCCAAAAATTAGGGCTTATATTGTGTTGGGTAACAAAGAACTTAGATTCCTAGCTTGATATGGAGGCTCGTAGCCCGTGTTCATGGATTTGTTATGATTCTGAGATTTAATCATTTTTGTTGTATTTGATTTTTTTTACTTTTATGTTCATGCATAATCATTCATCTTAGGGTACATGGAAACACTGGATTGGAAGCAAATGGTTTGAAAGAGATGCTTTGAAAGAAATTAATGATTTTAGTCTCACTTCGAGTCCGAGTCACTGAGATTGATTTTAGTCCAGGTTTGAATTTAGGCATAATACTTGAAAGTCCCAGTTTGAGTCTGGGCATGATATATGAATCTCGAGAAATCCTCATAAATTTCACATTTATAGTAAACTACTGGAGGGGGTGTATATCAGTAGGCATTGGCCATTGCATTGCATTATCATTTAGATTGTCGTTGTGATTGAAATATATCATGTTATTATTGATATTGAACTGCTGAGACTTTTCTGAGTGTAGGTTTACTTTAGTATTCTTTATTTGATATAGTAATTGCTAAAGTTCAGTTGGCCTATGATGTCTATAGAGTACAAGTGGACCGCACTTACTCCTACTTTTTTTACATCTTACTAATATAGACCCTGGTATGAGAAGACCCCATGGCAAAATTTGTTCTTGCGATTGCTATTCGAGCTGTGGTGAGCTCTTGCTTCAGATACTGACCCCGTTTCATATATTATTTACTTCCTGTCTATATTTCTTCCTAGACAGCATTGGATTGTTCAGTTTTGATATTGTATTAGAGTCTCTCTTGTACTTACAACTTTTGAGTCTTGGTGAATAATGATTTACCTTGTTCAGAACTTGTATGTAATATTTTGAGACATAATTTTTATTTGATGCGTTTGGATCCTTATTTATAGAGTCTCATGAGTACAAGAACAAGTGTCTAGTAGAGTCTCAAAAAATGGTACGATGACATCCGTATCTATCTTTGGGAGGCTTTGCGATAATCTTAGAAAAAATCTATACTTTGACTCCTTATTGTGTGACTTGTTCACTCTTTGAATTTTAAACTTGTGTTTCATTCTCTCAATAGATGGTGAGAAAGAGGTCAGATGCTACCGATGATGGTGCACCTGCGCCCATTATTGGAGCTCAAGTTAGGGGTCGAGGAAGTGGTAGAGGTAGAGCACGAGGTGCAACACTATCTAGGGGTGTGCCAGGATGGCATCTCCTTAGTCAAAGATTGAGTATGAGAATGGGACTTATCAGCGAGAGGGGGTAGGGAAAACTCAGGTTCCATAGGGTTTTGTAGTCACCCCAGTGTTGCAAGATACTATGGTTTAGATTTTGAGTTTCTTGGAGGGTATGGCTTAGACAAGAGCTCTATCTGTCACTCCTGATAGATCACAAACTAGAGATGGGGTTCAACCTCTATAGCTATAATGACCTATTCAGTCGTTACTAAAAAGGCACTTCGTTATGGGTAAGCTATTCATGCTAAGAGCGGGTTAGAAAAATGTAATGACCGAGTTCGTCGTTATGGTTAAACTTTTCATGCCAAGTTTCAAGTCAGAAAACATCCAAATTTGGGAGTTGAAAATTCTGGACTAGGCTAATCTCGGCCAATTTTAGAGTGAAGTATTGTCTAGGGAAATTCGAGTAAGAATTGGGTAACGTGTCCTATTTTGATCTAGTTTTCCATTTAGCTAAGACATAAAGGAGTCCGAGGGAATTTTCAGAATCGAATTCAGGTAAGTAAAACTCCCGGTATCGAGGTTGACGTGAAGGGGTTGTTCTGGAATGTCAGGAAAATGAGTGTGTTTTAAAATGGACTAATTTGGGGGACTTTACGACTTTTTGTCCTGTGTCAACCACCATAGCGGTTTACACATCGCTGTAGCGACCTCCACTGTAGCGGAGAAAATACCTCTATAGCGGAAGTTAACATCGGTCAGCACCGCTATAGCGGATGGTTCCTCTTCGGCAGTACCGCTATAGCAGAGCGGGGACCGCTATAACGGACCAGTTAGCATTTAATGCAGAAAACTTCCCCAAAACGTTCAGTTTTCATCAAGAACATTTTGGGAGAAAGGCAAGGCAATTTTGGGCGAACCTAATCAGTTTTCCACCACTTTTTTATCCTAAAGGTAAGAATTCTACTCCCCAAACTCCGTACTATCTTTCCTACACTATAGAATAGCTAGAGGTGGACTTGGGGAAAGGTTTAGAATGACTTAGGATGATAGAATCTGGGGAAATAGGGGATTTTAAGGTGTAGAAGTTCTTGGGTGTTGATAATTTCATTAGATTATGATCATGTGACCTTAATTCTCTAACTATATCCATGAAAATGGTAGGAATAGATGAATTAATGGTGGGAAAGCCCGGGAAAAGGGTGGGATGATCATGGTTGGCCCGGGGTTTGGGATTTTTGCATAATTAGGGTAACTAGTAGGCCAGAAGGATTGATTTTGATTTTTGTGTTGTGATTTAGACAAAGAACCGGCAAGAACTTTGGGAAATGGGAAAGCTCTGGTTGAGTAAAGCTTGGATTATTTTGAGGTAGGTGATGGTTGTTGATTCTAGTATGCATTATGTGTTCATGTACTATTTCGTAGTAGTGTATGAGTTGCATGTTTAGGGAATGTTTTGTGAATGTCTAGTTGTCCGGTAATCAGTCTTGTGAATTGAACTTCTTTTGTTTGCTTGTTGGTTTTACAAGTATGTTTGTTCATTGGTTGTAATTGATTTGGACTTGTTATGACATTCGGTTGGCTCGGGTTCCACGCCTGGTATGGGTATACTAGGGGTTGGCCCGGGTACAATGCCTGGTATGAGAATTAATAAAGATTGGCTTGGGTACCATGCTTGGTATAGGAATTTCTAATGGTTGGCTCGGGTACCACGCCTGGTACGAGTTGCTTTAATTGCATTACTGTTGTCTTTTGATGGTTCCATGAGTGGACTGGGTTGTATTCTTGAATTGTGAATTCTGCATATGGTCCATGAAAAGCCAGGTGATTTTATTTAAATGTGAGTTTGGTCTTAGTGTAGATCGGAATTGCATGTCTAACACTTAGGTGATGTTAGGGGAATCCTTGGTGGGTTCGGGTTTTGTGAAAAAGGGTATATGTCGTGTTTTTAGGTGGGGTCAATGGTTGCTTTTGATTCATGTGTTTAACGAGCTAAGAGAGGTACTTAATATCTGGGTACTTGCTGACTTGTTACATGTTTCCTGTACCTTACTATGTTATGGTTTACTATTCATATTATGTTTATTAGGGCTGACCGATGATCCTACCAGTACACAGTATTTGTGTACTGACTCTGCACTTGCTTTCCTTTTTGTGAGTACAGGAAATCTTTCGGCGGCTGGCACGCGACCTCACCTGTAGTCCCAGCGCTTTCAAACATTAAGGGTGAGCTGCTTCGATCGAGCTACCTTGGTTGCATCCCCGCATTTTCTAGACAATTTGGTAGAATGTTTTGGTACGATGACTTTCAGGTTCTAGGGAGGATGTTTCCGCAGTTTTATGAAATAGTATTTGAGATTTTATTACTAGTTTATTTTTTGCATTGGTTTTAGGCTACTAGAACGGTTAAGTGTGGGGTCGGCATTAGTTTGCTCACCTGAGGGGAATTGGGTGGGTACCACTCATGGCGGTCTGGGTCAGGACAAAGATGGTATCAGAGCCCTAGGTTCATTGATCTCTTCGTACCAAAACAAGTCTAGTAGAGTCTTGCAAAACGGTGCAGAGACGTCCGTACTTTTCTTCGAGAGGCTATAAGACTTTAGAAAACTATCTCTTCTTCTTCCTTCGTGCTATAACTTGATTACAATTGGTATCTGGTGATACAAATTGGTATCTGACCTCATTCACTCTTTTCTCCACAGATGGTTAACACAAGGAACAACGGAGCAAGAGCAGCGGGCCCAACTATCAGGAGAAGAGAAAGGGGCAGGGGCAGGGGCTGAGGTAGAGCGACACCCGCCATGGGTGGAGCTCAAGCGAATGTAGGAGCACGTGAGGCGACCCCTCCCCCATCCCAGGATCAGGCTGAAGAAGAGGTTGGGGAGGGTATAGATCAGGCAGAGGCAGCACCGGCTGGAGGTGCAGGCCTTGTCCCTATCACACCCGAAGTATTTCAGTAAGTGTGGTCCTTCTTGAATGGGATGGTTGGTGCTGGAGCCAACCCTACGGGGACAGCGGATCAGGTTTTGGGTACTCAGCTAGCGGCTACTACAACTCCTAGAATGGATGCGGCATCGGGCACATACCACTTCTTCAGACCAATGCTAGGTCTGGTCATGACAGGGAATGAGCACGAAATGCTGACCAAGTTCCTTAAGCTGAAACCTCCTACGTTTCAGGGTACTTAAAAGGAAGATGGTAATGAATTCATATTGTACTGTTATGAGAGGATGCACAAGTTGGGCATTGTGCAACAGCATGGAGTTGAGTTTGTCACTTTTTAGCTACGAGGTGATGCTAAGAAGTGGTGGAGGTATCATGTGGAATGTCGGTCATCTGCTTTGCCTCCACTGACTTGGGAGCAATTTCATGCTCTCTTCCTAGAGAAGTATGTACCTCGTACCTTGAGAGACCACAAAAAGGATGAGTTCCTGGCACTGGAATAGGGTGGCATGTCAGTCTCTGCTTATGAGGCTAAGTTTTATGCCTTGTCTCATTTTGCTACACAGTTGTTGGGTTCTGAGGAGGAGCCGATTCGGTTATTTATGAAGGGATTGAATACAGACTTACAGGTGTTATCGGTGCACATGATTTCAGCAGGGAAGAGCTTCAATGAGGTAACAAATTATGTTAAGAAGTTAGAAGGGGTCAAGCAGGTTGGGCAGGCTAAAGTGTTAGCCAAAAGTCCCTAAAATGATGGAAACTTCAGTGGCTCACACTCTAGGGGCCACAATAAGCAGGTGTACTCTGCCCGTCCTATTCAGTCAGCTTTGCTAGCTGCTACATGTGGTCGTTCGGGAGCTAACCAGCATTTTTCAGC
This sequence comes from Jaltomata sinuosa, assembly GCA_003996215.1. Lineage (NCBI taxonomy): Eukaryota > Viridiplantae > Streptophyta > Magnoliopsida > Solanales > Solanaceae > Jaltomata > Jaltomata sinuosa. Next base: position 14,089 of record QJPP01006222.1, read on the forward strand.
TCCTCAGGGCCATGGAGCTTCTTACACATCTACCAGCATGCCTTTGCTTGACCGTGGTTGTTTCCATTGTGGTGATCTGGGCCACTTTAAAAGGGAGTACCCTCACAGATAGACTGGTAATCAGGTTCAGCATCAGTTCAAGGCTGTGGTCCCAGTAGGTAAGGGTGGTCATGCTAGAGGTCATCCACAGGGTGGGAGAGGTAACCTTCAGAGAGGCTAAGGAGACAGGGGGAATGGTGGCACGGGCAGGGGTGTGGCACAGCCAGTCAAGGAAGTAGCTCGGATTGATGACCGGGCTCACTGTTATGCTTTTCCAGAAAAGTCAGAGGCTGAGACGTCAGGCGCGGTGATCACAGGTACAATTTTAATCTATGATAGGATGGCTTCGGTACTTTTTGACCCAGGTTCTGCCTATTCTTATGTTTCTGTGAATTTTTCTATGGGTCTGGACTTGATTTGTGATATCCTTGATTCCCTTATCCATGTTTCCACCCTTGTTGGAAGTCCATGACTGTGACTCATGTTTATCGTGCTTGTTCTGTAATTTTTGTGGGGTTGCATACTTGGGTAGACTTGGTAATTCTGGATATGGTAGACTTTGATGTCATTCTGGGCATGACCTGGTTATCCCCATTTTCATGATGTATTAAATTGTAACACCAAGACTGTGGCTCTAGAGATTTCGGGTAAGGATAGGCTAGAGTGGGAAAGTGTGTACAGGCCTAAGCCGACCAAGATAATATCATTAGTTCAGGCTAGGAAGCTAGTTGGTAGAGGGTGTTTAGCCTTTTTGCCTCATATCCGGGATGATAGTGTGGAGTTCCCATCTATTGAGTCAGTTCTGGTTATTTCAAAGTTTCAGGATGTGTTTCTGGCAGATTTGCCTGGTATGCCTCCGGACAGGAATATTGATTTCTGTATTGACTTGGAGCCGGGCACTCACCCAATTTCTATTCCTCTATATCGTATGGCTCCAACAGAGTTAAAGGAAGTTAAGACTCAACTTCAGGAACTCCTAGATAAGGGATTCATCCATCATAGTGCTTCGCCTTGGGGTGCTCCGGTCTTGGTTGTGAAGAAAAAAGATGGTAGTATACGGATGTGCATAGATTACAGGCAGTTGAATAAGGTGACCATCCAGAATAAGTACCCTTTACCCCGTATAGATGATCTGTTTGACAAGTTACAGGGTGCATCTATGTTCTCAAAAATCGACTTGAGGTCAGGGTATTATCAGTTGAAGATTAGGCTCGAGGACATTCCTAAGACTGCTTTTCGGACTCGGTATGGCATTATGAGTTCTTAGTGATGTCGTTTGGATTAACTAATGCGCCGGTGGAATTAATGAGTTTGATGAATAGGGTGCTCAAATCTTATTTGGATTCGCTTGTTATTATTTTATTGATGATATTTTGATCTACTCCAAGAGTAGGGAGGAGCATGCTAGACATCTCTGTATTGTGTTGGAATTGTTAAGGCGTCAGAAACTTTATGCAAAGTTCTCCAAGTGTGAATTTTGGTTGAATTCATTCACGTTCTTGTGGCAAGTAGTGTCAGAAAATGGGGTGATGGTGGATCCCCAGAAGTTTGAGGCAGTCAAGAATTGGGGCCGGCCTAACTCTGTGACTGAGGTGAGGAGTTTTGTGGGACTTGCAGGTTACTACCGTAGATTTTTCAAGGACTTTGCATCTATCGCTACACACTTGACAAGGTTGACTCAAAAGGAGGTACCGTTTGTGTGGTCAGACAAGTGTGAGGAGAGCTTCCAAAAGCTCAAGACACTCTTTACCACGGCTCCCATCCTTTCATTGCCGATGGAAGGTAAGGATTTTATCATTTATTATGATGCTTCATATTCGGGTTTGGGTGCTGTGTTGATGGAGGACAGGAATGTGGTAGCCTATGCATCTAGGCAGTTGAAGGTACATGAGAGAAATTACCCAACCCATGACTTAGAGTTGGCAGTGGTGGTGTTTGCACTCAAGATTTGGAGACACTATCTCTATGGTGTCAAGTGTGAGGTATTCACTGATCATCGCAGTCTGCAGTATGTTTTTACTTAGAAGGACTTGAATCTGAGGCAGAGAAGGTGGATGGAGTTGTTAAAGGACTATGATGTGACCATTCAGTACCATCCATGTAAGGCTAATATGGTGGCAGACGCATTGGGACGGAAGACAATCAGCATGGGCAGTTTGTCTTGCTTGGGAGTGTCTAAGCGACCATTGGCAAGGGAGCTTCAGTCTTTGAAAGCCAAGTTCATGCACTTGGGTATCTCAGAACAGGGTGGGATGCTGGCCAATATTGAGGTCAAATCCACATTAATAGAAGAGATAAAAACCAAGTAGTTTTAGGATTCGCAGTTGAGCAAGTTGTGGAGCAAGGAAATATCTGGAGAATCCAGGGATGCCACATTGGATTCTGGCGGCGTGTTAAATTTCAGAGGAAGTATTTTTGTTCCTCGGGTTGGTGACATCATTTAGAAGGTGTTAGCAGAGGCTCATGGCTCGCAGTATTTGATTTATCCGAGTGTAACCAAGATGTACATGGATTTGAGGAAGCTTTACTGGTGGCCTGGGATGAAAAAGGACATAGCTGAGTTTGTGTACAAATATCAAAATTGCCAACGGGTAAAATATGAGCATCAAAGACTCGCAGGACTACTACAGAGGATGCCCATTTTAGAGTGGAAGTGGGAAAGGATAGCCATGGACTTCGTAGTGGGTCTTCCCAAGACTTTGGGTAAGTATGACTCTATTTGAGTCATTGTGGACAGTCTGACCAAGTCAGCTCATTTTATTCCAGTCAGGGTAGACTACAATTCACAGCAATTGGCTAAGATTTATGTGAAGGAGATTTTGAGATTGCACGGGGTACCACTGTCCATCATTTCAGATAGGGGTACGTAGTTTACCTCCAAGTTTTAGGGTAAGTTACACGAAGCGTTGGGCACTCAACTCACATTCAATACAACCTTCCATCCTCTGACTGATGGTCAGTTGGAGAGGACGATCCAGGTATTGGAGGACATGCTGAGAGCATGTGTGATTGACTTCGGGGGTCATTAGGACCAGTTTCTACCATTGTATGAGTTCTCATACAATAATAACTACCACTCCAGCATCAACGTGGCACCATTTGAAGCATTGTATGGAAGGGGTTGTAGGTCACCTATAGAGTGGTTTGAGGAAGGCGATGTAAAACCTTTGGGCGTGGACTTGGTAAGGGAAGCACAAGAAAAGGTAAGAGGCATTCAGAATAAGTTGTTAGCGGCCCAAAGCAGCCAGAAAGAATATGTCGATCACAAGGTAAGGGATATGGATTTTCAGGTTGGTGAACAAGTGCTATTGAAAGTGTCACTAATAAAGGGATTTATGCATTTCGATAAGAAGGGCAAGCTCAGCCCTTGGTTCATCAGACCGTTCGAAGTTTTTGAGATTGTAGGGCCAGTGGCTTACAGGTTAGCACTGCCGCCCAGTTTGTCGGGTGTCCATCTGGTATTTCATGTATCCATGCTAAAGCGATACTAGGGGGATGGGTACTACATCATCAAGTGGTATGAGGTAGTATTTGATAAGGATCTTCGCTATGAAGAGGAACTAGTTGTGACTCTTTATCGGGATGTCCAAAAATTGAGGACAAAGATGATCAGTATGGTAAAGGTTCAATGGAAGCATCATCTGGTTGAGGAAGACACTTGGGAAATCGAGAAGGACATGCGGGACAAGTACCCTCACTTGTTTGAGGATTCAGATACTACACTTTCCTTTCTTTAATTCCATAATTTTGGGTTGGATCATTCGGGAACGAACAATTGGTAAATTGGTATTTGTTGTAACGATCGGGTTCGTCGTTACGGGTAGATTTTTCATGCCAAGTTTCAAGGAAGAAAACTTTTGGATTTGAGAGTTGAAAATTCTTGGCTAGGCTAGTCTCGGCCAATTTTAGAGCAAGGCATAGTCTAGGATAATTCGGGTAAGGATTGGGTACCGTGTCCTACTTTTGAGATAGTTTTCCATTTCGGTAAAATATAAAGGAGTTCGGGAGACTTTTCAGAATTGAATTTGGGTAAGTAGAACTACCGGTATCGAGGTTGACGTGAAGGGCTTGTTCTGAAATATCAGGAAAATGAGTGTGTTGTAAAATAGACCAATTTGGGGGACTTTATGGCAGTTGACACATTGATGTAGCGACTTCCGCTATTGTGGAGAAAATACCACTATAGCAAAAGTCAACGTCAGTCAGCACTGCTGTAGCGGATGATTCTAATATAGCGGTACCGCTATAGCGGAGCGAGGACCGCTATAGCAGACCAGTTGGGATTTAATGCAAAAAACTTCCCCAAAACGTTTAGTTTTCATCAAGAATATTTTGGGCAAAGGGCAAGGCAATTTTGGGTGAGCCTAATCAGTTTTCCACCATTTTTTGTGCTAAAGGTAAGAATTCTACTCCCCAAACTCCATACTATCTTTCCTACGCTATAAAATTGCTAGGGGTGGACTTGGGGAAAGGTTTGGAATGACCTAAGATGGTAGAATTTGGGGAAATAGGGGATTCTAATGTGTAGAAGTTCTTGGGTGTTGATAATAACATTAGATTATGATCATGTGACATTTATTCTCTAAATATATCCATAAAAATGGTAGGAATAGAGGAATTAATGGTGGAAAAGCTCGGGAAAGAGTGGGATGATCATGGTTGGCATGGGGTTTGGGATTTTTGCATAATTCGGGTAACTAGTAGGCCATAAGGATTGATTTTGGTTGTTATGTGTTGTTTTAGACCAAGAACCGACAAGAACTTTGGGAAATGGGAAAGCTCCGATTGAGTAGAGCTTGGATTATTTCGAGGTAGGTGATGGTTGTTGATTCTAATATGCATTATGTGTTCATGTACTATTTCATAGTAGTGTATGAGTTGCATGTTTAGGGAATGTTTTGTGAATGTCTAGTTGTCTGATAATCAGTCTTGTGAAATGAACTTCTTTTGTTTGCTTGTTGGTTTTACAAGTATGTTTGTTCATTGGTTGTGATTGATTTGGACTTATTATGACATTTGGTTGGCTCGGGTACCATACCTGGTACGGGTATACTAATGGTTGGCTCGGGTACTACGCCTTGTATGGGAATTACTAATGGTTGGTTTGGGTACCACGCCTAGTATGCGAATTTCTAATGGTTGGCTCTGGTACCACGCCTGGTATGGGTTGCTTTAGTTGCATTACTATTGTATTTTGATGGTTCCATGAGTGGATTGGGTTGTACTCTTGAATTGTGAATTCTGCATATGGTCCAAGAGAGGCCGGGTGATTTTATTTAAATGTGAGTTTGGTCTTGGTGTAGACCGGGATTGCATATCTAACACTTAGGTGATGTTAAGGAGATCCTTTGTGGGTTTGAGTTTTGTGATAAAGGGTATATGTTATGTTTTTGGGTGGGGTTAATGGTTGCTTTTGATTCCTGTGTTTAACGAGCTAAGGAAGGGACTTCATATCTGAGTACTTGCTGACTTGTTACATGTTTCCTGTACCTAACTATGTTATGATTTACTGTTCATATTATGTTTATTGGGGCTGACCAATGATCCTACTAGTACATGGTGTTTGTGTACTGACTCTGCATTTTCTTTTCTTTTTGTGAGTACAAGAAATCTTCCGGCGGCTGACACGCGACCTCACCTGTAGTCCCAGCGCTTTCAGACATCAATGGTGAGCTGCTTCGATCAAGCTACCTTGGTTTCTTTTTGTTTAGTTATAGCCCACTTGTTTCGAGCTTAAACTCTTGCTTATTTAGGGTTGCATCCTCGTATTTTCTAGACAATTTGGTAGAATGTTTTGATACAATAACTTTCAGGTTCTAGGGAGGATGTTTTCACAGTTTTATGAAATAGTATTTGAGATTTTATTGCTAGTTTATTTTATGCATTGGTTTTAGGCTGCTAGAATGGTAAAGTATGGGGTCGGCATTGGTTCGCTCACCCATGGGGTATTGGGTGGGTGCCACTCACGGCGGTCTGGGTCATAACAAAAAACTTCCGGGTTGGGGAGTTAGAAATTTTGGGCTAGGCTAGTCTCAAATGAATTCTGAGCAAGGTAGGGTCTAGGAAAATCCGGGAAGGGATTGGGTAAAATGTCTAAGTTTGATCTAGATTTTCTATTAGCTAAGACATTAAAGAGTCCGTAGGACTTTTTGAAATTTAATTTGGGTGAGTAGAACTCCTGATATCAAAGTTGACGTGAAAGGGTTGGTTCAAAACGTCAAGATTTGAAGTGTGTTGTGAAATGGGCCATTTTGGGGGATTTTCTGAGGTTCTGTTCCATGTCAACCACTATAATGGTTGACACTGCGCTATAGTGATGACCGCAATAGTAGAGAAATTTTCGCTATAGCAGAAGTCAAACACAGTCAACTCGCTGTAGCGGGTGGCTTCCGCTATGGAGGTGCCTCTATAGCGGTATTTAGGCCGCTATAGCAGAAGGACGCAACCAGAAAACCCAAAAATGGGTATATAATTTTATTCTCTCCCCTTCAGCCCCAAAAATAGACGAGAGTTACTCCAAAAACCCTCCTAGGATGCTCCAAGGCTTGCGAGCCATGGGGAGGAGGGATTCTGGCTAAAAGGATGTGAAACCACAAATTCGGGCTTGTCAATCATCAAGGAATGCTTTCACAGAGCCAAAAAATGCATCGTCCAGCTGTTGGGCATCCAGGTAGGCTAGGTTCTTCCCATTGAGTAGATTTGACATGTTTTCATGTCATATTTATTATACAGACGGAAAGAAGAATTCATTCTTAGGCCTTCGGGCACAGAGTCTGGGGGATTGTTGTGCATGGATTGGTTTGAACTAGGAAATAGTTGAGTGGGGATAATATGTTGTCATATTCTGGGTTGTTTATGATTATTACGTGTTGTATGATGATTGAACTAGGGACTAGAGTGTCGGAATGGTTTGGGGAACCAAAAATGCTTTGGGTAGTTAAATGACTAGTAAAAAGGGAGTCTTCAGAAATAATTTAGTTTAAAAGAGTAGAATAATAAGAATGGTTGAATTACCAAGATTAGGGGAGGTCTTCCCCATGTTGTATATGTCTTAGGAGTACTTCGGAATTGATGTAGCTACCGGCTATATGTCAAAAGAGGGTGAACGGGAATCCAGTCTTCGAACGAGATTCAAGATTGAATTATGTACCTGGGGTTGGAGTAGGTGATGGTTATTGTTTTCCCTAATATGCAATATGTGTTCATGTACTATCGCTTAGTATTGTGTGAGTTTGCATGCTTAGGGAATAAGATGATGAATGTCTAATTATCCGGTTATCCATCTTGTGAAATGAACTTGGTTTGTTGTTTGTTGGTTTACAAGTATGCTTTTGTTCATTGTTTGTTGATTATTGGATTTGTGTGACATTCAGTTGGCTCGGAAACCACGCTTGGTACAGGTTACATATTAGTTGGCTCAGGTACCATGTCTGGTACGGGATACATATTTGGTTGTCTCGAGTACCACGCCTAGTACGACATACATATTCAGTTGGCTCGGGTACCATGCCTGGTATGGGATACATATTCGGTTGGCTCGAGTACCACCCCTGGTATGGGTTTTGATTTACTTGCATTGATTTCTTTCTTTTAATGGTTCCATGAGTGGACCGAGTTGTATTCTTGAATTGTGATTATTACATATGGTCCATGATAGGCCAGGTGATTGCTAAATTTGTGATTGTGTAGGTTGGTCCTTGAGAGGCAGGGTTGTTACACTTAATTATGGAGTTGGTCCTGGGATGGACCGGCCATTGCATGTTAACACTAGGTGTTGGTATAGGGATCCTTGGTCGGTCCGGGAAGGATAAAAAGGGTATATGCTATTGTTACAGGCTCATTGTTAAGTTGGTTGTTGAACCTATTCCATGTGGTTGATAAGTTTAGAAAGAAGACTGAGAGTCTGGAATTATATTGTTACGGGTCTAATTGTTACTTATTGTTCATCACATGTTAGATTTCTGAGAGGGCCGGGATTTACTATTATTTGGCGTATAGTTGGTCCTTGAAGGGTCGGGTTAGTGTACTTAAGTGACAAGGTGGTTCTTTTGTGAACCGAGGTCGCATGTTATTGGCATAGATGGTGTCTTAGGGATCCTTGTTTGGTCTGGGTTATGTAAAAAGGATATATGTTTTCTGTCACTGAGAATTGTCAATATCGGTTAGACTTGTTACGTGTGGTTGATAAGCTAATGAAGAAACTCATGGTCTGGTTATAATGTTGGCTGTTATTACATATCGGGTATGGTCCTGGGGGTCATTGGGGCGGTTTTGTACTAGTAGGTAGCGGTACGACGGGTGTGGTTTATGTCTCCAAGTAGTGGGGTTTACTCCGGGTTATTAAGTCATAGTGGTTGACTGGGGTAAGGGAATGGTAGTCCGGGTAGGGGCATAAATATGGGTAATGACAAGCGTGACTTGGGAAGTCTAGGTGTCAAGGTGACTTGGGAAGTTTAGGTAACAAGGTGACTTGGGAAGTCTAGGGTCAAGGTGACTTGGGAAGTCTAAGGGTTAAGGTGACTTGGAAAGTCTAGGTTCAAGGTGACTTGGGAAGTCTAAGGGTTAAGGTGACTTGGGAATGTCCTAGGAGTCAGAGTATAGCGTCTCATAATGGTGGAGTTGGTAGCGGAAGGGATAGGCAGGCTTGGGTTGATATTGGGCTTTGGTAAGGTGAATATTGAAGGGTCGAGTATTGTAATTAATTATGCATTTCCCTTGATTTCTTATATAATGGTATGGAATAGATTTGGGTCGACCGATGATGCCTACCAGTACGTGTGTTTGTACTGATTCTACTCTTGCTATACCTTTTTTGGTATAGTCTGGTTGCAGGGTCGGTGATGTTACATAGGTACAGGATAACGGTGATTTTGCATCAGCTTCTACTCTTGTTTCCATGATGGGAGCTGTGTCCTCTTACATTTTTGTTTCACTCCTGTAGTAGCTCTTGTACCTGTTTAGACTAGATCAAGGGAGGGTTATTTTCCAGTTTAGAAATGGTATGTTGTATTTCTTTGTAAAGGGTTTTCCCGAAATAAAAGGTTGTAAATGTTTTCATGTATAAAAAGGAAGTTATCTATAGTTATACTTTGTTTTTCCACATTTACCTATTGGATTGGGTGGTAAAGGGTTCGTCTATCTAGGTGCTTACAGTAAGTGTCTGCACGGCCCGATAGTGGGGTCGTGATAGATGGTATCAGAGCCTAGGTTACCGGTCTCCCAGTACAAGAGCAAAATGTCGAATAGAGTCCTACGGATTGGTGTGTTGACGTCCACATTTAATTTTTGGGAAGCTATGAAACATTCTAGGAAGCATCTCTCTTCTTTCATTCTTTTCGTGCAGTTTGGTACTTGCTTGGATGGGTTGAGTCCAATTGGTATCTCTCGATTCCAATTGGTATCTCGATAAGGAAAAAAATGTCATTTGACTCCGATTGAGATAACACAAGCAAGGGAAATTGGAACCGAGAAGGTTCCAATTGGTATCTGGCTGGGGAGGCTATGTAAAGGTATGGATGGATCGGCTAACGGTCATCCATGAGGCAAATAAAAGGTAATGAAACGTATTTGATTGAGTGTTGAAGCTTGAGACTTGAGATTGTGCTTATGTGTATTGATGTTGTTTGTATGACTGCAAATGTGTGGTGTACAATTGTTTGATTTGCTGTGAATATTGTGGTCAGGAAAAGGTCATAACTTGGTTATGTGTTAATGATTAAGGGAATTCTTGTTTTGTGATTTTAAGTGGAAAACAGATTGCTAAATGTTGGGCAGGGTCTTATCATTGGTAAAAATGATAAGGTAAAATGATATATATACTTATGGAAATTTATGTTTCAAGTGATTGGTATGTGAATAAGTACCAGGGACAAAGGCTATTATTGCTTAATAGCGGGAATTGTGGTAAGAATGTCTTTGTGGTAAGTCATGATTGTGACTTAAGGAAAAATTATTCTGGATTTTACATTGTGATTTGCATTATATTCGGGTATATTAGAATGATTTGCATTATATTCGGGTATAGGCTTACTGTTGATATAGATGGTAAGGGAACAAAAAGGGATTGATGACTGTGGTGAAGCTCCAGTTTTGGGACAGTCAGGATTGGTTGGGAACCATAGAAAGGAAAAAGGGGGACTAGTAGTGTACGATAGCGGGAATGTGTTATTGTGCACGGTTCTGGTGTGTTTTGTAACTGATTTTATGTTAATGTGGTGCTAAATTCTCAACTATGCATAGTTGAGATTGGTCTTGAGGTTATGTTTTAAGACCGTAATGCATTTTCATGTGTTAGCATTGAGAACGGGGAAGGGGAATGAGAGAATTTTGCAGAGAATAGTAAATTTTCTGGGCTGCTATTGTTAGGGGTCGCCATAGCGGTGTGCAAGCCGCTATAGTGGGATGGGCAGGGCATAATCCCTGTCCTATTTTTCCCATGTTTTATTTTTTATTCTCGGGTCATTTTAAATCGCTAATTGAGCTGCGAGATATTGCATGAATTATTTAGCATCCATGCACAATAAAAGGAAAGGGTAGATATGGTAGCCCAGGGTATTGGTAAAATTATGATTGACCCTTGGTGGAAATAGTCACCCATGTAGAATTTGGCAGAATGACCAATAATTGACTGGGTACTGTTTGACACTGCTCATAGGCTTATGTTATGAGGGTGATTATTGGTTGGTTTATTATTGATGATCCTTAGTGGTAGGGTCGGTTGAGGGAATGGGGTTATTAAATGAATTCTTTAACATTGTTATCCCTCTTGTCGGTCATGATAATACATGGTGTTACTGCTCATTGAGTGATGGGGGTGTGCTCGCTATAGCCTTGGTTAGGGTGCAAGTGTCCGGGTAGAATTCCCCTTAAGACGATAGTTGACAAAAATCTCAAGCGACGATGGGTTCCGGTATTTCATTGTTGTGTGGTTTAGAGATATGTGATGTCTCGGGGCATAGTATTGATAGGAGTAAGGTGATACTACGATATGTGAGGGGCATATACCCCATAGGAAGCTTCCGGAATGGAGTTCGAATTAGTAGAACTCCGGGTATAGCGGAAAAGGGGTCACCATGGTGGGATCTAGTCCCCTTGGCATGGGAAATTTGTTTTTGTTTGTTAGTTGAGATTTTTTTTCTCCGGTGTTTCGATGAGGCCTCGGATTCCTTGGGCACTCAGGGAGGAGTACTCTTATTAGCCTTGTGCAGCTCGAAGGAAGGAATTCCTAAATAGAGAGGGAGTAAATTAAATTTCAATTGAGTTGGATACACCGAGGGGTTTGAAAGTTCGATGGCATGTGTAAGACTATATTCACGCTGTCATGATAGAGCGTTAAGGTTCAGGGGGAGGGCTCCTTATTCTCCTTCCATCTTCGAGATCGTTTGGGGATGAACGATGGGTAAATTGGTATCTATTGTAATGGTCTCTTCAGTGGTTACTAAAAAGGCACCTCGTTATGAGTGAGCTATTTGTGCGAAGAGAGGGTTAGAAAAACTTTCGGGTTTGAGAGTTGGAAATTTTGGGCTAGGCTAATCTCGAACGAATTCTGAGCAAGGTAAGGTCTAGGGAAATCTGGGAAGGGATTTGGTAAAATATCTAAGTTTGAGCTAGATTTTCTATTAGCTAAGACATTAAGGAGTCCGTAGGACTTTTCAAAAGTGAATTTAGGTGTGTACAACTCCCAATATTAAAGTTGACATGAAAGAATTGGTTTGAAACGTTAAGATTTGAAGTGTGTTATGAAATGGGCCATTTTGGGGATTTTTTGAGGTTCTGTTTCGTGTCAACCGCTATAGAGGTTGACACTGCGCTACGACGACTTCCGTTATAGCAGAGAAATTCCCGCTATAGCACAAGTTAAAGGCAGTCAACCCGCTGTAGCGGGTGACTTCCGCTATGGCGGTGCCGCTATAGAGGTATTTAAGCCGCTATAGCGGAAGGACGCAACCAGAAAACCCAGAAACGGGTTTATAATTTCATTTTCTCCCCTTCAGCCTTAAAAATAGATGAGGGTTACTCCAAAAACCCTCCTAGGCTTCTCCAAGGCTTGGGAGCCATGGGGAGGAGGGATTCCAGCTAAAAGGGCGCAAAACCACAAATTCAGGCTTGTCAATCTTCAGGGAACGCCTTTATGGAGCCAGAAAATGCATTGTGCAGCTTCTTGGCATCCAGGTAGGCTAGGTTCTTTCCATTGAGTAGATCTGACCTGTTTTCATGTCATATTTATTGTATAGAAGGAAAGGAGAATTCATGCTCAGGCTTTCGAGCACGGAGTCTGGAGGATTGTTATGCTTGGATTGGTTTGAACTAGGAAATGGTTAAGTGAGGATAATGTTTTGTCATATTCTGGGTTGTTTATGGTTATTATGTGTTGTATGATGATGGAATCCATGGACTATGTAATGACCAAGTTCATCGTTACGGATAAACTTTCTGTGCCATGTTTCGAGTCAAAAAACTTCCGGATTTAGGAGTTGAAAATTCTGGGCTAGACAAATTTCAGCCATTTTTGGAGCGAGGTATGGTCTAGGGCAATCCGATTAAGGATTGGGTAAAGTGGCTCGAATTGAGCAAGTTTTTCATTTATCTAAGACATAAAGGAGTTTGGGGGACTTTTCGGAATCAAATTTGGGTAAGTAGAACTTCTGGAATCGAGGTTGACGTGAAGGGGTTGTTCCAGAACGACAAGAAATTAGGTGTGTTGTAAAATAGACCCTTTTCAGAGGATTTATGACTTTCTATCCCGTGTCAACTGCTACAGCAATTGACACACCGCCATAGCAACCTCCGCTATAGCAGAGAAATTACCGCTATAGCGGAAGTCAACGCCTTTCAGCATCGCTACAGCGGTAGGTTTCGCTACGGTGGTACCGCTATAGCAGAGCGTGGACCGCTATAGCGGAGTGACGGGATCAAGAAACTTAAAAATAGGTTTAATATTTTGATTCTCTCCCATTAAACCCCAAAACAGACGAGGGCTACTCCAAGAACCCTCCTAGGCTGCTCCAAAGCTTGGGAGCCATGGAAAGGAGGGATTCTGGCTAAAAGGACGCGAAACCACATATTCGAGCCTACAGAATAGTCAGGGAACACCTTCATGGAGCCAGAAAGGGCATGTGGCAGCTGCTCGACATCCAGGTAGGCTAGGTTTCTTCCAAAGAGTAGATTGACCGCTTTAATTTTCTTATTATTGTGTAGAATGAAAGGGAGAATCCATGGTTAGGCCTTTGGGCACGAAGTCTAGAGGAAATTATTGATTTGTTGGATTAGTTGGAAATAGTAGAATTGGGATAGTGTGTTGTGATATCTAGGCATTGCTTAATTTTTGTGATTTTGTAAATAAATACAGGAACTAGAATATCGAAAGGTTTGGGGAACCGGAAAAGGGTTAGTAATTAACGAATGTGCAAGGTACGGAAGTTTCGGAAACTAATTGGTATAATTAGGATATTAGTTGGCTGTGCTCTAAGGCTGGGAAAGGTTTTCCCAGGTTGTATTTGGTCATAGGAAGAGGTTCAAGAATAAATGTAATTAATTACATGCTTAAAGGGGCGAACTGGGGTTAGTCTTCGGAAGGGATTTGACGGTTCATAGTTTACCCAGAATGGGGTAGGTGATGTGTTGATTTTTGTATGCATTATATGTTTGTGTACTCTTATCTAATTATTTGTATGAGATGCATTTCTTAAGGGATGATTTGGAATGTCTAATAGTCATGTTTAGCAGTCTTGTAAATTGAACTGTGTGTTGTGCTTGTTGGTTTATAAGTTGATTGTTCATTGTTGTGACTGCGGATTGTTTGACATTCGATTGGCTCAGGTACCACGCCTGGTACGAAATATACTAATGGTTAGCTCGGGTACCACGCTTGGTATGGGATATACTAACGATTGGCTCAGGTACCACGCTTGGTACAAAATATACTAACGGATGGCTCAGGTACCATGCCTGGTATGGGATATATTAATGGTTGGCTCGGGTACCACGCCTAGTATGAGTTTATTCTACTGCATTATTGTATTGATATTATTGTATTGTTGTAGCTGGTATTAGTTTCATGAGTGGACCGGGCTGTATTTATAAATTGTGATATTGCATTTTGGTCTTGGTGTAGGCCGGGTTATTATACTGTGAGTTTGGTCTTGGTGTAGGCCAAGTTGTTATATTATATTATGAGTTTGGTCTTGGTGTAGGCCGAGTTGTTATATTATGTTATTAGTTGGTCTTGGTGTAGATCGGGTTATTATGTTGGTTATTAGTTTGGTCTTGGTGTAGATCGGGTTATTATGTTAATTATTAGTTGGTCTTGGTGTAGACCGGGTTATTATGTTGGTTATTAGTTTGGTCTTAGTGTAGACCGGGTTATTATGTTGGTTATTAGTTTGGTCTTGGTGTAGACCGGGTTATTATGTTAATTATTAGTTGGTCTTGGTGTAGACAGGGTTATTATGTTGGTTATTAGTTTGGTCTTGGTGTAGATCGAGTTATTATGTTAATTATTAGTTTGGTCTTGGTGTAGACCGGGTTATTATGTTAATTATTAGTTGGTCTTGGTGTAGACCGGGTTATTATGTTGGTTATTAGTTTGGTCTTGGTGTAGACCGGGTTATTATGTTAATTATTAGTTGGTCTTGGTGTAGACCGGGTTATTATGTTGGTTATTAGTTTGGTCTTGGTGTAGATCGGGTTATTATGTTAATTATTAGTTGGTCTTGGTGTAGACCGGGTTATTATGTTGGTTATTAGTTTCATCTTAGTGTAGAACGGGTT
>QJPP01006223.1:0-27897 GCA_003996215.1 Jaltomata sinuosa
AATGAAGGGCGTGATGAGATTTGGTAGGCGGGGCAAGCTTAGCCCCAGGTACATTGGGCCGTTTGAGATTCTTCAGAGGGTTGGTAGCGTTGCCTATCAGCTAGCCTTGCCTCCGATGTTTTCAGCTATACATCATGTATTCCATGTTTCGATGTTGCATCGGTATGTCTCAGACGAGTCTCATGTGTTGCAGTGGGATTCAGTTCAGTTGGATAAGGGTTTAGCCTTTGTTGAGGAGCCGGCAGCTATTTTGGCCAGAGATGTTAGGAGATTGAGGTCTCGAGAGATCCCGGTTGTTAAGGTTCAGTGGAGGCATCATCCAGTCGAGGAGGCTACCTGGGAGACCGAGAGAGATATGCGGGATCAGTATCCGCAACTATTTAGCCTTCAGGTACCCCCCCTTGACCTTGACTTTCGAGGACGAAAGTCCTTTTTAGTAGTGGATGATGTAATGACCCTTCCGGTTATTTCCACGTAAACGTTTTCCTTGAACCGTTAGAGCTTGTTGTAGTGGACCCAAGTCACTTAAGGCTCGTCAGGACGGGTATTTCGGTGTCAGGCCCATTTGTTTGGTCGCATTATAAGTTTTGAAGTCAAGCAAATCGACAAAAGTTATCGTAACTTCTTTAATAAATTTTCTGAACTTTGGGTAAAATGTCTCGGAGCTTTTCTCTCAATATATAAAGAGTTAGAAGTCCCCCCAAATACCAAATCGAAGGTCTACGAGTCTAGTTTCCAACGCACAAAACCTCACGTCCAACTGATCTCTGAGTAAAAAGTTATGTCTATTTTATCGCGGATTGTTTGGCAGAAAATGGGTTGCGAACCGGGTCGCGAACCGGGTCGGGTTAGACTCGATTTAAGCCTCAACTTCACGTTTTAAAACGCCATTTCAGTTGTGAAACAGTGAGAAAACATAAGGGAGGGTTCCAAGAGAGTTCTTGAGTATCGAAATCGTGCGTACTTGAAAATATTTAATTTAAAAGTCGAATGTGGTAGAAAATTATATTATTATTACCTTTTCAAAATATTTTAAAGGTTTGTGAAAAATATTTTTGTTACGATATAATTGTATATGTATTTATTTTATAAGGTTTTTTATACATTGTAATATTTTAACGGAGATAGTAAATTTAGTTATGTTGAAAATTATTATTATAATATAGTAGGTTTTGTTTGAAATTATTTTCTATGAATTATGGTATATTTAAAATGTTATATTTATTTTACCACAAACTTATGCAATACCCGAGTACATACATAACGGAACAAAATATCATTTGTAATGACACCTCCACTCTCCGTGGAGGTGGATGGGGTGTGACTTTGCTAATATGTGGATTACTATCTACGTTCCATGTGGATGATGTTAAGGATTGGGCAGAAAGTAAAATATGCTCTTTCTATAAATATCACTACACTTGTGTCATTTCTAAAGTTTACACTTTAACATTATATAGCATAGATAAGTTAGCTTTTGTACTATACATATGTACCTATTACGTGAGGAGCATTTTGAGAGGAAAACTTTTGTTAATTATTCAATTACTGAAAAGAAAATTGATTATCTACGTCAAGTTATTCAAAGTCAAATTTGAGTTTGATTTCATTTCGGAGCTTTTTGGAGAGGTTCAAGCTTGTCATCAGACGACAGGTAGGTTACGGTTTATTTTCCCTAGACTCCGCATATATAGAATAAAATTGTATTAATGGGCATCCTTGGGTTGGTTTATTAGGTTGGTACCACAGACCTCGACCGCTTTATTCATGTCCGCCTTCTTTTGTTCCTCCGTTGCTTGTAGTATTTGCCGATATATTTTATTTACCCTTGTGGTCCTGTGAGACCTTGTTGACTCTGGAACATAGAAGGTGGGATTTTGGGAATGTCCGCGAGTCCCGGGCATAGAATTATCTTTCTAGGCTGGTTATGGTTGCTGAGTAGCTGTGGGCCTGTGCAGGGTCGATAGGTTGATTATGAGCTGCTGGGCAGCTATTGTGTGTGATCATACCATTTCCATGCATATAAAGAGGGTTTATCCATGTTTTACTATGGTTTTGGCTTCGGGCCTACTGGAACTATCTTCTAAACCTTGCATGTCCCGGGGGGGCCATTTTTGATGGAAATAATTTGGAAATGGTTTGATTTAACTTGTGAATATTCCTGGGTAAAAGGAAGTAAAATTATGTTTTAAAACACCAGTTTTACTACTACGCTAGACTCGGCAGGGCCGGGGTGCTAGTTGAGTTTTCAGGCTACTTGAGATGATTTTTAGCCTCGGTCGGACCGAGCACCTGAGATGACTTTCTACTGTTTAGACCCGGTTATGCCCGGGCACCCTTGGAGGGTTTTTTTTTTGAGATATTTTCCTACTACTTTAGTCCTGGACAGGGTCTGGGCATGCATATTCGAGACTGGGTCTCTATCTTGATACCGGACTTGCTTCCGGATGACATGTTTTGATACTGAGTTTTAGTATGGGGTCTGGGACCTCCATGGACCTTTCCATCCGGGACAGGGGCTACGGGCTGCATGTGCCGGAGGAGGGGTATACGGTGGAGTAGAGGTATACGGGCAGTGTCCTTCCATGGAACCTACCTGCAGGGCCGGATCGGCACCGGAGGAGGTACATACAGAGATACCATTTCACTTGATACCTTCATGCATCATATCATTCATTGTTTGAGGCTCCACCCTTGTTTGTTGTTTGTTGATTATACGCTCCGGTAGTATGGGATGCCGGAGGGTTTGTTTTCACTTGTTTGTGTTCCTCGGTTGTATGGGCGGCTGGGGGACTATAGGTAGACTCTTGCTATTTACTTATAGAATTGTTCCCTGTTACGGTTAAGTATGAAATTAGTTCCTGCTAGACTGTTAGTTCTGGATTTGAGATTGATATGATTAGTTGAGTTTGATTCATGTCTCTGAGCATGCCTATCACTACTCTTTCCCTCTTCATACACCTGAGGTTACCGGTATACCGTCCATTTCGTAAACTTGTTTTGTATACATTGTTATTGCAAGGACCCCAGGTGCGTTGTTTCTTATTTTCACCTGTGCCTATGGTGTGTATATTCTGCTTACTAGCCTTAAATGTGGTTCTGTTGATTTCCCTCTGGGCTAGTTCTTGTGTACCTTTCGTTGTTTTCTGTGACTTCTTGCTTCTATTCTGTCTGTTACTACGCTTTTATCTTATATGTGCCCAGTCGGCCTATGATACCTACTGGGTACCTTATGCTTCGCATTTGGTGCTCACCCCTACCCCCCCTGCATCTTTGGGTGCATATCCTAGCGTGGGCCATCGCCGTTAGATCGCTGTGATTCGTGCTTGGAGATCTGTTGGGGACTACTTCAGGCTGAGGGTGAGCTCTTGGCGATCGGAGCTTAGCTTTAGTTTATCTTTTGCTTCATGTACTCTATTACCATTGAAAGACATCTGTATATATTGTTTTGGATCGTTAGCACTCCATGTATGTAGTTTTGGCTCTATACTATGATACCAGGTCTTGGGGTTTGGTTTAGTTTCCGCATATGTATATATTTATAGTCCTTTTATCTGTTCTCTTCGTCTTGTTCTCTTATTTGTTAGGTAGTAGCCCATTACTAACTGTTCTGGACTACGGAGATTGGTTCACCTACCGGGGGTTGTAGGTGCCATCATGACCGAGAAATTGGGTCGTGACAATATTAAATCTAGAAATATGGAGAAATTATTATATATTATGTTATCCTTATCCCAAAATTTGAATTCTTTCACATTAATTAGATAAGTTTTTGAGGGATTAATTTTAGTAGTGGTACGTGTCTGCTAGGGGTCACTCATTTCAATAGTTATATTTTCATTATGTGGTAAGCATTAATTTGTAAAATTAAAAGTAAAATTTAATGTTTCCTCCACACCGCCATTATTTATATTGATACCTATATCTCTTTAATTAGTTCATGTGCAGTGGCTTTTAAAAAGCACTCGTTTCTGAAAATTTCAGCCTTGATCGTGCTCTTTCTCCCTCCTCTCTCCATATAAATACTCTTACACGCTGAAAAGGATTTGGAGGAAAGAAATAATCTTTGAAGATTTATTGAACTCTCAAAAGAAAATTGATTATTTATATCAAGTTATTCAAAATTAAATTCTAGGTATGTGAAGGCTATTCTTTTTTTTTGGCATGATTCCTTACGATTTGAAATCCTCGTATTAACATTCCATCAAAGAGTCAATTTTTAGGTTCCTCTAAATGGTTGTTGGTGTCATTCTTGTTAAAAACGCATGCTTGGTTATGTTGGTTTAGTGTTAAGTTGGAAGAATATGGGGTATATATGTGGGTATCAGATGATGGTGATGGTCAAATTCATCATGGTGTTATGGTTGTGGTACGGAGGAGGTACTATGGTTTTTGTGTACTTGGGGGCTGCTTATTAGGTTTGTATTATTTTGAATTGCGTGCTACATATTGTATTATATTTTATTATATTTTTTATTGTGATTGCTTAGAGGGCTTACTAGAATCTGTAAGGCATGAGATTTGTCCGCATGGTTGAGCCTGTGTCTTTGTGAGTACCTGTAAGGCGTGAGTATTTTTATGCATGACCTCCTTTGTGTATTTCTCTCCCGTAAGGCATGATTTTGTTCTGAAGGTTGAGCCTTTGTATTGTATTGTTCATCTTATATTGCATTCATATGTTATGATTGTTGTGGTTAGCCGTATCTTGAGCTTCGAAGCCAATGAGTAGTCAAAGTTGTGGGGACTGGAGTAAGGGAAGGCAAGGTAGTGTTAGGCTAACGTTGTGTCTATACAGGTTGTTGCTGGAATGTTGATATTATTCATATTTTGACTTTCTTCATATTGTGGTTTTAGTTTTGGGTTATGTGTTTCTGTTATTCTGTTGCCTTACATATTCAGTACATTATTTCATACTAACGTCCCCATTGCTTGAGGGGCGTTGCATTCATGCCTGTAGGTTCTTAGGTAGACAGTGGTCCTGATTGCGTGTGGTCAAGTTCAGCTGATGGTTGGTACGCTCCGTTATTTCCGGATTTGTTGAATCAAGAGTGTTCCTTGGTTCTATTTTGGTAATGGGTATGTTGAGGCCCTGTCTCGACTCATCATTAGCAGTTTTTCATCTTAGAGGCTTGTAGACATCTGTTGTGGGTCTAATAGTAAGTTGTGGCCTGGCGGGCTTTGTATTATCCTTTTGTTATATTTGAATTTATTTCCGTTGCATTTCATTTTGTTTGGTTTAGTTTCTATTGGTTCGCTCGATCAAGTGAGGCACAATGTGCCAGTCGTGCCTCCCTGAGTTTGGGGCATGACAAATTTGGTATCAGAGCATGGTCGTATTCTAGGGAGTCTGCAATCCATGTCTAGTAGAGTCTTGTTTATCAGTGTGTTGTGCACCACACTTATAATCATAAGGCTACAGGGCATTTAGGATTGGTTACCATTCTTTCATCTTCTAGATCGTGCATTTAGTTTTAAATGTAGGTTATTGAAATCGTGCGATCTTTTCTACATTCGAGGATGAATGTTCTTAAGGGGGCAAGAATGTAACACCCCAGGTGTTTTAAGGTTAACCTTCGCTACGTATAAAAGGCTTGCGAGCCTGAATTTTAGAATTTTATTAACATCGCGTGTATTTAAAAATATTTGATCTAAAAGTTGAATTTGGTAAAAAGTTATATTTTTATTTCCTTCTTAAAATACTTTAAATATTTATGAAAAATTCTTTAGTTATGATATATTTGCATATGCATTGATTTTAAAAGAGTTTTATAATTTATTAATATTTTAATAGAGATATTAAATCTAGAAAAGTGGAGAAATTATTATATATTATGTTATCCTTATCCCAAAATTTGAATTCTTTCACATTAATTAGATAAGTTTGTGAGGGATTGATTTTAGTAGTGGTACGTGTTCTGCTAGGGGTCACTCATTTCAATAGTTATTTTTTCATTATGTGGTAAGCATTAGTTTGTAAAATTAAAAGTGAAATTTAATGTTTCCTCCACACCGCCATTAGTTATATTGATACCTATATCTCTTTAATTAGATTATGTGCAGTGGCTATTAAAAAGTACCCCTTCCTAAAAATTTCAGCTTTGCTCGTGCTCTTGCTCCCCCCTCTCTCCATATATATACTCTTACACTGAAAAGGATTTGGAGGAAATAAATAATTTTTGATGATTTATTGTACTCTCAAAAGAATATTGATTATTTATATCAACTTATTCAATCTCAAATTTTAGGTATTTGAAGGCTATTCCTTTTTTTGGGCATGATTCCTTACAATTAGAAATCCTCGTGTTTAACGTGACATCGAAGAGTCAATTTTAAGGTTCCTCTAAATTGTTGTTAGTGTCATTCTTGTTAAAAACGCATACTTGGTGATGTTGGCTTAGTGTTAAGTTGGAAGAATATTGGGTATATACGTGGTTATCAGATGATGGTGATGGTTGGATTTATCGTGGTGTTATGGTTGTAGTACGGAGGAGGTATAATGGTTTTTGGATACTTGGGGGCTGCTTATTAAGTTTGTATTATTTTGAATTGCGTGATGCATATTGTATTATGTTTCATTATATATTTTTATTGTGATTGCCTAGAGGGTTCACAAAAATATATAAGGCGTAAGATTTGTCCGCATGGTTGAGCCCGTGTCTTTGTGAGGACCTGTAAGGCATGAGTATTTTTCTGCATGGCCTCTTTTGTGTATTGCTCTCCCGTAAGGCATGAGTTTGTTCTGCAGGCTGAGCCTTTATATTGTGTTGTTCATCTTATATTGCATTCATATGTTATGATTATTGTGGTTAGCTGTATCTTGAGCTTTGAAGCCAATGAGTGGTCGAGGTTGTGGGGACTGGAGTAAAGGAAGGCAAGGCAGTGTTGGGCTGACATTGTGTCTACACAGGTTGTGGCTAGAATGTTGGTATTATTCTTATTTTGACTTTCTTCGTATCGTGGTTTCAGTTTTGGGTTATGTGTTTCTATTATTATGTTGCCTTATATATTCAGTGCACTCTTTCATACTGATGTCCCCATTACTTGGGGGACGCTGCATTCATTCCTGCAGGTTATTAGGTAGACAGTGGTCCTGATTGCGTGTGGTCAAGTTTAACTGATGGTTGGTACGCTTCATTCTTTTTGGAGTTGTTGAATCCAGAGTGTTCCTTTGTTTTATTTTGGTAATGGTTATGTCGAGGCCGTGTCCTGACTCGTCGTTAGCAGTTTTTCATCTTAGAGGCTTGTAGACATCTATTGTGGGCCTGAGAGTCAGTTGTCTCCTGGCGGTCTTTGCATTATCCTTTTGTTATATTTGAGTTTGTTTCCATTGCATTTCATTTTGTTTGGTTTGTTTTCTATTGGTTTGCTCTATCAAGTGAGGTACAAGGTGCCAGTCGCGCCTCCCTGAGCTTAGGGCATGACAAAGTTGGTATCAGAGCATGGTCGTGTCCTAGGGAATCTGCAATCCGTGTCTAGTAGAGTCTTGTTTATGGGTGTGTTGTGCACCACACTTATAATCAGGAGGCTAAATGGCATTTAGAATTAGTTACTGTTATTGCATCTTCTAGATCGTGCTTTGAGTTTTAAATGTTGGTTATTGAAATCATGTTTTCTATTCTACATTCGAGGATGAATTTTCCTAAGGGGGGGGGGAGAATATAATACCCCAGGTTTTTTAAGGTTAACCTTCGCTCCGTATCAAAGGCTTGCGAGCCTGAATTTGAGAATTTTATTAACATCACGCATATTTGAAAATATTTGATTTAAAAGTTGAATTTGGTAAAAAGTTATATTTTTATTTCCTTCTTAAAATATTTTAAATATTTATGAAAAATTCTTTAATTATGATATATTTGTGATGACCCTTCCGGTCATGTTCGTGTTTACGCATTCATTACACTGTTAGAGCTTTTCTGTAGCGGCCCCAAGTCATTTATGGTTTGTTGGGACCGGTAGTTCGGTTCCCTGGCCGTTCGTTTTGTTGTTTTGCCATTTTTTCTATTTTAGAGCTTAGACTTAGAATATCATTGACTTTAGTCGACATTCTGAGCTAAGATGCTTGGAATTGAATTCTGACAGTTTCGTTACCTCCAGAGCGATGAGTTTGGTCTAATTGGACCTTTAGTTGAGGCCTAAGAACTTCTAATGTAGGTTTTGTGTTGTTTTCTCAGTTTTTAGGCCATTTGGAGTTGAAAGTGTAACCTCGGGTGACTTTTAATGATTGGAGTGTCGGATTCGAAATCCAATGATTCCATCAGCTTTGAAATGTTGAGTTTGGGCTAGGTAGGTGGTTCATTCGGGTTTCGGGTGAGCCAAACTCATTTCGAGCCTCTGGGTTCCTTTTTGTTAGTGTTGACTTGGGTCAACATTTTTTTGAAACGACCTCGTATGGAAATTTCGTTGATTCTATTGAGTACGGAATGTCATTTCCACACTGTTAGCATTATTTGTTTTCAAATATCGGTTTCTAATTATTCCCGGAATGCCCTGTCGAGTTTTCTAAAAAATAAAGATTTTTCCAAGTTGCAGGTGCAGGCATCGGCCTCTATCGCGACCGCCAGCCTAGCCTCCACGATTGCGATGAAGTAACTGGGTCCCGATTCGTCAGGACCGCGTGGCTTGTCTCCATGATCATGATGGTGTAGCCAGCGTGGTCCTCACGACCACGAGGGGTCCTTCGCGATCGCGATGAAGGACCCTGAGCAATATATAAACTCCCAACTTCTTCTCTTTCACTCTAAAACTCGAATTCCTCCATTGTTACTGCTACAAGCTTGTTCCAACTCAGTATTTTGTCACTTGTGGGTGTTGGGTGCTATTTTTCTTGGTCCTAATCGTTTCCCAATCGTATTTGGTAAGTTTTGACCGCTTTAATCCGTCAATTACCTCTTTTGATTCCTATATTGCTTCGGCTTGGCAAATTTCCCTGAAAATTTGAGCATTCACCCTTTGGAGGGTGGTGATCATCGTGCTACTTTCATTTTCGGTTTTAGGTTTTGGGGCCCACGGGCCCATCGGCAACCCAGACTTCGGCCTAACTATTCTATTTTGATATGGGTTTCATTAGACTTGCCTTGATGTCCCATTTATGTTGTTGATAGTTTGATCCTCGTTCGGAGTTTCTTGGAGCAGCTAGGCTTGGGATATCATTGTTCCCGTATCTTGTCGTCGAACGACATGTAGGTTACGATTTGAACTCCTAGACTTAGCATATATTGGGTAAAATTGTACTAGATGGCATCCTTGGGATTGGGTTATTGGGGTTGTACCACAGACCTTGACCTCTTTTCCACGATTCATCCCATTTCTTTCCTCCGTTGTGTGTAGTACTCTTGTTACTTGATATTATTACCCTTGTGGTACTGTGAGGCCTTGTTGACTCTGGAACATAGACAGCGGGATCATTGGGAATATCTGCGAGTCCCAAACATAGAATTATCCTTCTAGGCTGGTTATGCTTGCTAAGTAGCTTCGGGAGCCTGTGCAGGGCTGATAGGTTGTTATGAGCTGCTAGATGGCTATTGTGTGTTGATCATATCATTTCCATGCATATAAAGAGATTTTCCCACATGTTTCTATGGTTTTAGCTTCAGGTCTACTTGGACTATTTTCGTAAACTTGCATGTCCCCGGGGGCTCGTTACCGATGAAATTGGATTTGGAAATGATTTGACTTGATACGTGGGTCTTCTTGTGGTAAAAGAAAGTTAAAATATGGTTTTTATCATGATTTTTCTACTATTGCTAGACTCGATCTGGTCGAAGTGCTAGCTGACTTTTCTGACTGGTATGAAATGACTTTAGGCTCGGCCGGGTCGAGCATCTGAGATATTCTACTACTATTTTAGACTCGGTTATGCTCGGGCGCCCTTGGAGGGGTTTTTGTGACTTTTTTTTTACTGCTTTAGTCCTAGACAGGGTCTAGGCATGCATATTTGAGACTTATCCACTGGCTTTAGTCCGAACGCGATTCCGGAGTGCACTTTTGGATTCTGAGTTATAGTAAGGGGTCCAGGAACTCCATGGACCTTGCCGCTTCTAGCCTGAGGCTTAGGGCTGCATGTGCCGGGGGGAGGTTATATGGTGGAGTAAAGGTATACGGGCTGAGTCCTTCCATGGAACCTACATGCTGGGCCCGATCGGCACTAGAGGAGGTACATACAGAGGTTCTATTTCACCCTGAGGTCATCATGCATCATATCATTCATTTTTTGAGATTCCACCCTTGTTTGCTATTTGTGCATTGTACGCTCCGGTAGTATGGGATGCCAGAGGATTTGTATTCACTTGATTGCGTTCCTCGGTTGTATGGGCAACCAAGGGACTCTCGTTATTTTATTTCAGAATTGTACTTTATTACGGTTATAAGTACGGAGTTGTACTCAGCTAGGCTATTACTTCTAGATTTGAGATTGGTGTTTGGCTGGTTATTAATTCCTATTTTTTCGAGCATGTCTACCTTTATTCTTCTCTCCCATTCTTTATACTTGAGGTTATCGATATCCCATCCATTTCTAGATATCATGTATATACTGTTATTGCAAGGATCCCAGGTGCGTTATTTCTTACTTTCACCTGTGCTTGTGTGTATATATCTTACTTACTAGCCTTGTATGTTGCTTTCTGTTGTCTTCCCTCTGGACTAGTTCTTGTGTACCTTTTCATTGATTTCTATGACTGTTTACTTATATTATGTCTGCTATTGCTCTTTCACCTTATATGTGCCCAGTCTACCTATGATACCTACAGGGTACCTTATGCTTCGCATTGGGTGCTCACCCTACCTTTTGCATCTTCTGGTGCAGATCCTAGTATGGGCCATCACTGTTAGAGCACCGGGGACTCGTGCAGGGTGTTGTTTTTGGATCATCCAGGATGAGGGTGAGCTCTTGTCATTCATATCTTGACTTTAGTTTATTCTTGGTGTATTTTGTACTCTTATAGTTTCGGAGACAGTATGTATATATTACTTTTGGACCTTTGTACTCCTAGTTGTTTGGCTCTTATGCGCTATGCTACTAGGTCTTTTGGATTGGTTTAGATTTCCGATTGTTTATATCTCTATTGTATCTATTTTGTCTTCCTTATGCCCTTTCTTCCGCTTATGTATGAATTTTTCCGCTTGAACTGTTAGAGGGTAGCCCATTACTAACTGTTCTGGGCTACGGGGATTAGTTCACTTACTGGGGGGTTGTAGGTGCCATCATGATTGACAAATTGGGTCATGACAGTTTGGTATCAGAGCCCCAGTTTCACCAGTGCCATCCGTATAGGAGCCAATGTCTAGTAGAGTCCTGCGGATCAGGGAGGAGACATCTGTACTCAATCTTCGGGAGGCTATAGTGACATCTTAGGAAAATTGACCTTTCTTGTTACTCTTTCGTGCATAGTATCCTTGAAAATTTCTGGAAATCTCACTTATTCTGGTTCACTCTTGCGCAGATGGTTCATACGAGATCTTCAGCTTTTAGCGGAGGAGAGCCTTCTGCCCCTGCACCTCTGACTCCAGCTAGGGGTTGGGGTGGTCTCAAGGGTAGGGTAGGGGTCGTGGAAGCCCCATAGCAGCGACACCTGCTAGAGTTAAGCTAGAGACAAAGTATGACTACGAGCCATAGTTAGCTCCAGAGCAGCAACATGTGGACCCGGGGGTATCCCAGGTACCACCAGCTCCAATACCAGCCCCAGCATAAGTTTTTGTGCCACCTTCAGCCCCAGCTCAGCCTTCGGATATTCGTGGTTTACTCGTTCAGCTTTTTGGTATGATTGGGGAGCGTCCTTATGAGACAACCCATACATTCGCTCAGGGGGCAGCCCTGGGTGTTCAGAGTTCAGGAGCACAACCTACTACTGCAGCTCTCCGTTCTGAGGTTATTCCAGTCCCATCGGTTGTCCAGCCTCTTGCTCCTCTCCCTACTACGTCAGAGACGAAGAAGAAGGCCTTGGGTAGGTTTCTGTGATTAGCACCGTAGAAACTCACGGGGTTACTAGAGATGTTGCACCATTTGGGGTTATTAGAGACTCACGGGGTTGGCTATACTTCATATCAGCTGGAGGGTCCAGCAAAGTTATGGTAGAGGGTACAGATTACTTGCAAGCCTTCGACATCACCTCCTTTGACCTGGTCTGAGTTCTATGAGGTCTTTATGGCCAAGTTCCTACCTCAGAGTGATCGTGAGTGTCGCAGGGAGCATTTAACTCGGCTTATGCAGGATTTTATGACTGTCTCGGTGTATGAGACCCGTTTTCATTAGTTAGCACTGTTTGGAGCTATAATTATTCCTACCGAGGCAGACAGGATTTGCAGGTTTTTATGGGGTTTAAGGCCAGAGATTAGGCAGGCATCTAAGATATTGGTTGTCGGCGGTCAGTTATTTCAGTCTATCATTGACTATGCCCATACTGTGGAGGACTTACAGTGACCTGATCAGGGGGGCAGAGATAAGAGACCTCATCATCAGGGCTGCTACAGTGGTTCCAGGCATGATGGTAGAGGTTCAGGCCAGTGGGGCGGAGGTTATCAACCACAGCAGCACCAGGGTCAGTCCGGTCGACCGGTTTAGCCTTCACTTCAGGCTTCTGATTTTCAGTTTGAGCAAGGTAAGGGCGGTCAACTAGGTCACAGTGGTCAGCCGTCGAGAGGTATAAATTCTGGGGCATTAGGCCATAGTTGCCATTCGGGTTCTGCTAGTTCATTTCGACCGAGTAGGTAGTTAAGGGCTTGTTACACTTGTGGTGTAGTTAGTCACTTTTCTAGAGATTGCCCCCAGTAGGGTACAGTTTAGTCGCCCGAGCCATTACGAGCAGTTCAACCTTTGGCTTAAGAGGGTGGTGGTCAGGCTAGGGGTGGTGCTCCGTGTGGTAGAGAAGGTGGTAGGGATGGCAGTCGGGCAGGTAGAGGTCATCGTCAGTTCTATGCAGTCCCTGGGAAACCGTAGGCAGAGGCCTCGTATGCTGTGATCACATGTACGATTTTTGTATGTCGTCAGCCAGCTTATTCTTTGTTTGATCCTGGATCCACTTGTTCATATATATCTGCCTACTTTCTAGCTTGTTTGGGGTTGGTTAGCGAGCCATTATCTGTTTTGACTCCAGTAGGAGATTCTTTAGTAAAGGATCTGATTGTGAGATCCTGTGTGATATCTATTGGTGGTTTGGATACTTGGGCTGATTTGATGAAAATTGGCATGTTAGACTTTGATGTGATACTGGGTATGGATTGGTTATCCCTTAACCATGAGGTTTTGGATTGTTATGCGAAGACTATTACCATAGACGTGCCTGGTGTGTCCCCAGTCGTGTGGCAGGGTTCTGTTAGTTATGCACCATCTGGGATCATCTCCTGTCTGCGAGCTAGGAATTTTATTTCCCGTGGATGTTTAGTTTATCTAGCATATGTCTGAGATGCTAATGCTGACCCTACGTCTCCTGAGTCTATTCCTGTGGTTTGAGACTTCCTAGATGTGTTTCCTATCGACCTGCCAGGCCTTCCACCTGAGATAGATGTTGATTTTGCCATTGAGTTAGAGCCAGGCACCAGACCCATTTCTATTCCTCCCTACCCTATGGCTCCTGCTGAATTGAGAGAGCTTAAGGGGCAGCTCTAGGATTTGTTAGCTAATGGGTTCATTAGACCGAGTGTGTCTCCTTGGGGTGCTCCTTTACTCTTTGTAAAGAAGAAGGATGGGTCGATGCGGATATGTATAGACTATCAGTAGTTGAATAAGGTGACACTGAAGAATAAGTATTCGATGTCGATGATTGATGACTTGTTTGATCAGCTCCAGGGTTCAGCCGTGTTTTAAAAGATTGATTTGAGGTCTGGCTACCATTAGTTGAGAATTAGGGCGGAGGACATCCCTAAGACAGCATTCAAGACACGTTATGGTCACTATGAGTTCCTGGTGATGTCTTTTGGGTTGACTAATGCCCCTGCAGCCTTTATGGATTTTATGCATAGGGTGCTTAGCCCGTACTTGGATATGTTCGTGATAGTTTTCATTGATGACATTCTGATATACTCGAGGAGTAGGGACGAGCTTGATAAGCATTTGAGAACATTACTTCAGACTTTGAGAGATCATTGGCTTTATGCCAAGTTCTCAAAGTGTGAGTTTTGGCTTGAGTCAGTGGCATTCCTAGGGCACGTGGTGTCTAAGGATGGGATTAAAGTGGATCTGCGTAAGATTTTTGTGGTTCGTGATTGGCCTAGACCTACAACTCCTACTGAGGTCCATAGCTTTATTCGGTTAGCCGGGTACTACAGATGATTTGTTGAGGGATTTTCTTCCATAGCAGCACCCTTGAATATGCTAACTAGGAAGGATGTCCCATTCCAGTGGTCGGATCAGAGCGAGGATAGCTTCCAGAAGCTTAAGGCCTCATTGACTTCAGCTCTAGTTCTGACTTTGCCGGTTGAGGGTCAGAGTTTCTCCGTGTATTGTGATGCTTCAGGTGTCAATCTTAGTTGTGTGTTAATGCAGCAGGGTTGAGTGATAGCATATATGTCGAGGCAGCTAAAGTTTTACGAGTGCAACTACCCCACTCATGACCTAGAGTTGGCAGCAGTAGTCTTCGCGCTCAAGATATGGAGGCACTATCTATATGGAGTTCATTGTGATATATTCACTGACCATCATAGTCTTCAGTACATAACGAGTCAGCGCGAGCTGAACTCGAGGTAGAAGAGATGGATTGAGTTGCTGAAGGACTATTATTTCACTATTTTATACCATTCGAGTAAGGCTAACATGGTAGCGGATGCCTTGAGTCAGAAGGCGGTGAGTATGGGCAGTCTAGCTTCACTCTCAGTTTCTAAGTGATCGTTGGCCTTCGATATCGAGTCCTTGGCTTACCATTTGGTTAGGCTTGACTTATCGGATCCCAGCAGAGTTCTTGCTACTGTTGAGGTTCGTTCCACTCTGGGTGATCAGACTCAGAGCCAACGGATTGAGGATCAGGGTTTGTGTGACCTTCGTGATCAGGTTGTTTAGGGTAAGGCTAGCCAGGATACTTTGGGTTCTGATGGTATTCTGAGATTTAATAGTCGACTCTATTTTCTAAGGGTTGGTGACTTAATTCAGTTGATACTTCGCAAGGCCCATTGTTCCAGATATTCCATTCATCCAGGCACCGCGAAGATGTATAGAGACTTGAGGCAGCTTTACTGGTGGAGTGGTATGAAGCGAGACGTGGCAGAGTTTGTATCTAGGTGCTTGAATTATCAGCAGGTTAAGTTCGAGCATATGAAACTGGGTGGTTTGATACAACGACTTCCTATTCCTGAGTAGAAGTGGGAAAGTATTACTATGGACTTTGTTGTGGGTTTAACTCATACTTCTCGTGGGTTTCACTCTATTTGGGTGATCATTGATAGGCTGACTAAGTCAGCACACTTCTTGCCGGTTCAGATTTCCTACAGTGCTGAGAGGTTATCTCAGATCTACATTCGCAAGGTTGTTCGATTACACGCGGTCCCAGCTTCTATCATTTCAAACTGTGGCACTCAGTTCTGGAGAGCTATATATAGAGATTTGGGTACAGAGGTTTAACTTAGTACTGCTTTCCACCCTCAGATAGATGGACAGTTTGAGAGAACTATTCAGGTCCTGGAGGATATGCTTCGAGCTTGTGTTCTTGACTTTGGGGGTTCATGGGATCAGTTTGTGCCTTTGGCCGAGTTTGCTTATAATAATAGTTTTCATTTGAGCATTGGCATTGCACTGTTCGAGGCTCTGTATGGTAGGCATTGTAGATCCCCGATTTTTTGGTTTGATGGGTTAAAGTCCAGACCACAGAGTACATATTTGCTTAGAGATTCCATGGACCGAGCTTGTTTGTTTCAGGACAGGCTTAGAGCGGCCCACAATTGGCAGAAGAGCTACGCTGATCTTAGACTTCGTGGCTTAGAGTTCTGTGTTGGTGACTTAGTCTTCCTTCGAGTATCACCCGTGAAGGACGTGATGAGATTTGGTCAGCAGGGCAAGCTTAACCCCAGGTTTATTAGGCCGTTTGAGATTCCACAGAGGATTGGTAGTGTTTCCTACATGTTAGCTTTGCCTCTGATGTTTTAAGTTGTCCATCCAGTTTTTCATTCCTCGATGTTGCGCTGGTATGTGCCAGATGAGTCTCACGTGTTGCACTGGGATTCGGTTTAGTTGGATGAGAGTTTGTCATTTATTTAGGAGTTGGTAGCTATTTTGGCCAGAAATATCAAGAGGTTCAGTGGAGGCACCATCCGGTCGAGGAAGCTACTTGGGAGACCGAGAGTGAGTTGTGTGCTCAGTATCCATAGTTGTTCGAGGCTTCAGGTACTCCTTTCTTCTTGACTTTTGAGGATGAAAGTCTTTTTAATAGTGGATGTTGTGATGACCCTCCCGATCATCTTCACATTTACGCATTAATTACACGGTTAGAGCTTTTGTGTAGCGACCCCAAGTAATTTATGGCTTGCTGGGACCGGTAGTTTGGTGCCCTGGCCGTTCGTTTGGTTGTTTTGCCCTTTTTCCTATTTTAAAGCTTAGACTTAGAATATCATTGACTTTAGTCAACATTCTGAGCTAACGTGCTTGGAAATGAATTTTCACAGTTCTGTTAGCTCCAGAGCGATGAGTTTGGTCTAGTTTGACCTTTAGTTGAGGCCTGAGAACTTTTGGTGTGGGTTTTGTGTTATTTTCTCAGTTTTCAGGCCATTTGGAGTTGAAAGTGTAACCTCGGGTGACTTTTGATGATTGGAGTGTCAGATTCAAAATCCGACGATTCCATTAGCTCTGAAAGGTTGAGTTTGGTCTAGGTAGGTGGTTCATTCGGGTTCCTGGTGAGCCGAACTCATTTTGAGCCTCTGGGTTCCTTTTCGTTAGTGTTGACTTGGGTCAAGATTTCTTCAAAACAACCTCGTATGGAAGTTTCATCAATTCTGTTAAGTACGAAACATCGTTTCCACTCTGTTAGCATTATTGGTTTTCAAATATCGGTTTCCAATTGTACCCGGAAAGCCCAATCGAGTTTTCTAAAAACTGCAAATTTTTCCAAGTTACAGGTGCAGGCATCAGCCACTATAGCGACCACGAGCCCAACCTCCATGATCGCGATAAAGTGACTGGGTCCCTGTTCTTCGCGACCGTATGGCTAGCCTCTGCGATCGCGATAGTCTAGCCAGCGTGGTCCTCGCAATCGCGATGAAGGACCATGAGCAGTATATAAACTCCCAACTTCGTCTCTTTCACTCTACAACTCAAATTCCTCCATTGTTATTGCTCCAAGCTTGTTCTAGCTCAGTATTTGGTCACTTGTAGGGGTTGGGTGCTATTTTCTTTGGTCCTAATCATTTCTCCATCATAATTGGTTAGTTTTAACAGCTTTAATCTATTAATTACCTTTTTTGATTCCTAAATTTCTTCTTATGAGGGCTGGATTGTTTGAGCCTTTCCCTTGGCCAATATCCCTCAAAATTTGAGCATGCACCCTTTGAAGGGTGGTGATCATCGTGCTCCTTTCATTTTTGGTTTTTGGTTTCGGGTCCCACGGACCCGCCGACAACTCGGACTTTAGCCCGACTATTTTAAGGTGATATGGGTGTCGTTAGACTCGCCTTGATGTCCTATTTATGTTGTTGATAGTTTAATCCTCGTTTAGAGATTCTTGGAGCAGCTCGGCCTTAGATATCGTCGTTCCCGCAGCTTTTCATCGCTCAACATGTAGGTTACAGTTTAAACTCCTAGACTTAGCATATATTGGGTAAAATTATACTAGCTGGTGTCCTTGGGATTGGGTTATTAGGTTGGTACCACAGACCCTGACCGCTTTTCCATGATCCGTCCCTTTTCTTTCCTCCATTGTGTGTAGTACTCTTGTTACTTGATAGTATTATCCTTGTGGTCCTGTGAGGCCTTGTTGACTCTGGAACATAGACGGTGGGATCATTGGGAATATCCGCGAGTCTCGAACATAGAATTATCCTTCTAGGTTGGTTATGCTTGTTGAGTAGCTTTGGGAGCCTGTGCAGGGCAGATAGGTTGTTATGATCTGTTGGGCGGCTATTTTGTGTTGATCATATCATTTCCATGCATATAAAGAGATTTTCCCACATTTGTCTACGATTTTGGCTTTGGGCCTACTGGGACTATTTTCTTAAACTTGCATGGCCCAGGGGCTCGTTTCTAATGAAATTGGATTCGGAAATGATTTGACTTGATATGTGGGTCTTCTTGGGGTAAAAGAAGGTTAAAATATGGTTTTTATCATGATTTTTCTAATATTGCTAGACTCGATCGGGTCAGAGTTCTAGCTAAGTTTTCTTACAGATTTGAAATGACTTTAGGCTCGGTGGGGTCGAGCATCTGAGATATTCTACTACTGTTTTAGACCCGATTATGCCCTTGGAGCTGTTTTTGAGACTTTCTTTTCACTACTTTAGTCCTAGACAGGGTCTAGGCATGCATATTTGAGACTTAGCCACTGGCTTGAACCCGGACTCAATTTCGGAGGGCACGTTTGGATTCTAAGTTATAGTATGGAGTCCGGGACCTCCATGGACCTTGTCGCTCCGAGCCTGAGGCTTGGGGCAGCGTGTACCTAGGGGAAGGGTATATGGTGGAGTAGAGGTATACGGGCTGAGTCCTTCCATGGAACCTACCTACTAGGCCAGATCGGCACCGGAGGAGGTACATAAAAAGGTTTTATTTCACCCTGAGGTCATCATGCATCATATCATTCATTGTTTAGGATTCCACCCTTGTTTGTTGTTTGTGGATTGTACGCTCTGGTAGTATGGAATGTCAAAGGGTTTGTTTTCACTTGATTGCATTTCTTGGTTGTATGGGCAGCCGGGGGATTGTAGATAGACTCTCGTTATTTTATTTTGGAATTGTCCTCTATTACAGTTATAAGTGTGGAGTTGGACTCCGCTAGGCTGTTACTTTTGGATTTGAGATTGGTGTTTGGCTGGTTATTAATTTCTATTTTCTGAGCATGTCTACCTTTATTCTTCTCTCCCATTCTTTATACTTGAGGTTACCGGTATACAGTCCATTTCTAGAACTTATCATGTATATAATGTTATTGCAAGGATCCCAGGTGCGTTATTTCTTACTTTCACCTGTACCTGTGTGTATATATCTTACTTTCTAGCATTCTATGTTGCTTTCTTTTGTCTTCCCTCTGGGCTAGTTTTTGTGTACCTTTTCGTTGATTTTATTGACTGTTTACTTCTATTCTGTCTGCTATTGTTTTTTTACATTATATGTGCATAGTCAGCCTATGATACCTACTGGGTACCTTATGCTTCGCATTTGGTGCTCACCTTACCCTCTGCATCTTCTGCTGCAGATCCTAGTATGGGCCATCGCCGTTAGAGCGTCGAGGACTCGTGTGGGGTGCTATTTTTGGATCATCCAGACTGAGGGTGAGCTCTTGGAGTTCAGAGCTTGACTTTAGTTTATCCTTGGTGTATTTTGTACTCTTATAGTTTCAGAGACAATATGTATATATTACTTTTGGACCTTTGTACTCCTGATGTAGTTCGGCTCTTATGCACTATGATACCAGGTCTTTTGGGTTGGTTTAGATTTATGCTTGTTTATGTCTCTCTCGTATCTATTTTCTTTGCCTTATGCCCTTGCTTCTGCTTATGTATCGATTTTTCCGCTTGAACTGTTAGAGGGTAGACCATTACTGACCGTTTTGGGCTACGGGGATTGGTTCGCCTACTGGGGGGTTGTAGGTGCCATTATGACCAAAAAATTGGGTCGTGACAATATTTGCGTATGCATTGATTTTAAAAGAGTTTTATAATTTATTAATATTTTAATGGAGATATTAAATCTAGAAAAGTGGAGAAATTATTATATATTATGTTATCCTTATCCCAAAATTTGAATTCTTTCACATTAATTAGATAAGTTTGTGAGGGATTGATTTTAGTAGTAGTACGTGTTCTGCTAGGGGTCACTCATTTCAATAGTTATATTTTCATTATGTGGTAAGCATTAATTTGTAAAATTAATAGTGAAATTTATTTTTTCCTCCACACCGCCATTAGTTATATTGATACATATATCTCTTTAATTAGTTCATGTGCAGTGGCTATGCTCGTGCTCTTGCTTTGCTCGTGCTCTTGCTCCCCCCACTCTCCATATATATACTCTTACACGCTGAAAGGATTTTGAAGAAAGAAATAATCTTTGACGATTTATTGAACTCTCGAAAGAATATTAATTATTTATATCAAGTTATTCAATCTCAAATTTGAGGTATTTGAAGGCTATTCCTTTTCTTGAGCATGATTCCTTACAATTTGAAATCCTCGTGTTTAACATGCCATCGAAGAGTCGATTTTTCGGTTCCTCTAAATGGTTGTTGGTGTCATTCTTGTTAAAACGCATACTTGGTGATGTTGTTTTACTGTTAAGTTGGAAGAATATGGGGTATATATGTGGTTATCAGATGATGGTGATGGTAGGATTTATGGTGGTGTTACGGTTGTAGTATGGAGGAGGTACAATGATTTTTGGGTACTTGGGGGCTTCTTATTAAGTTTGTATTATTTTGAATTGTATGTTGCATATTGAATTATATTTTATCATATTTTTTTATTCTGATTGCCTATAGGGCTCACAAAAATATGTAAGGCGTGATATCTGTCCGCATGATTGAACCCGTGTCTTTGTGAGGACCTTTAAGGCGTGAGTATTTTTCCGCATGGCCTCCTTTGTGTATTGCTCTCCCGTAAGGCATGAGTTTGTTCTGTAGGTTGAGCCTTTGTATTGTGTTGTTCATCTTATATTGCATTCATATGTTATGAGTATTGTGGTTAAATGTATCTTGCGCTTCGAAGGCAATGAGTGGTCGAGGTTGTGGAGACTAGAGTAAGGGAAGGCAAGGTAGTGTTGGGCTGACGTTGTGTCTATACAGGTTGTGGTTGGAATGTTGGTATTATTCCTATTTTGACTTTCTTCATTGTGGTTTCAGTTTT
Source organism: Jaltomata sinuosa (assembly GCA_003996215.1). Classification (NCBI taxonomy): domain Eukaryota; kingdom Viridiplantae; phylum Streptophyta; class Magnoliopsida; order Solanales; family Solanaceae; genus Jaltomata; species Jaltomata sinuosa. The sequence continues at coordinate 20,968 of QJPP01006223.1, forward strand.
GGGTTATGTGTTTCTGTTATTCTGTTGCCTTACATATTTTGTACAGTCTTTCATACTGACGTCCCCATTGCTCGGGGGGCAGTGCATTCATGCCTGCAAGTTATTAGGTAGAAAGTGGTCCTGATTGCGTGTGGTCAAGTTCAGCTGATGGTTGGTACGCTCTATTCTTTCCGAAGTTGTTGAATCAAGAGTGTTCATTGGTTTTGTTTTGGTAATGGGTATGTCGAGTCCCTGTCCCAACTCGTGGTTAGAGGTTTTTCATCTTAGAGACTTGTAGACATCTGTTGTGGGTCTGAGAGTCAGTTTTGTCCTGGCGGGTTTTGTATTATCCATTTGTTATATTTGAGTTTGTTTATGTTGCATTTCATTTTATTTGTTTGGTTTCTATTGGTTCGTTCGATCAAGTGAGCACAAGGTGCCTGTCGTGCCTCCCTGAGTTTGGTGCATGATAAATTAGGTATCAGAGTATGGTCATGTCCTAGGGAGTCTACAAGCCGTGTCTAGTAGAGTCTTGTTTATGGGTGTGTTGTGCACCACACTTATAATCAGAAGGCTATAGGGCATTTAGGATTGGGTACCGTTCTTTCTTCTTCTAGATCGTGCTTTGAGTTTTAAATGTTGATTATTGAAATCGTGCGTTCTATTCTACTTTGGAGACTAAACAATGGAAATAATACATAACAGTCTGCCAAGTAACGATAATAAGTATTCGAGGATGAATGTTTCGAAGGGGGGGAGAATGTAACACCCCAGGTGTTTTAAGGTTAACCTTCGCTCCGTATCAAGGCTTGCGAGCCTGCATTTGACAATTTTATTAACATCGCACGTATTTGAAAATATTTGATTTAAAAGTTAAATTTGGTAAAAAGTTATATTTTTATTTCCTTCTTAAAATATTTTAAATATTTATAAAAAAATCTTTAGTTATTATATATTTGCGTAAACATTGATTTTAAAAGAGTTTTATACTTTATTAATATTTTAATAGAGATATTAAATCTAAAAAAAGTGGAGAAATTATCATATATTAAGTTATCCTTATCCCAAAATTTGAATTCTCACATTAATTAGATAAGTTTATGTGGGATTGAATTTAGTAGTGGTACGTGTTCTGCTAGGGTTGTCACGATCCAATTTCTCGGTCATGATGGTACCTACAACCCCCAGTAGGCGAACTAATTCCCGTAGTCCAGAACGGTCAATAATGGGCTACTATCTAACAGTCCAAGCGGAAGCAAGGGAACAAGGTAAAGAAAATAGATAACAAGAGTAATATATGCAAAGAGGAAGCTAAACCAAATACAAAACCTGGTATCATAGCATATAAGAGCCCGATCTACATAAGGAGTACAACAGTCCAGACAATATATACAAAGCTATCTCCGAGTAGAAATAGAGTACATAATCATAAGATAACTAAAAGCTAAGCTGCGGTCGCCAAGAGCTCACCCTCAGTCCAGAATATTAGCCAAAACATCACCTCACACGAGTCTCCATGCGCTAATGGCGATGGCTCAGACTAGAATCTGCACCAGAAGATGCAGAGAGTAGGGTGAGCACCAAATGCGAAGCATAAGGTACCCAGTAGGTATCATAGGCCAACTGGACACATATAAGATAAAAGAGTAATAACAGATAGAATAGAAATAAGCAGTCACGGAAATCAATGAAAAAGTACACAGGAACTAGCCCAGAGGGAAGACAACATAACAACATTCAAGGCTAGCAAGTAGGATATATACACACAGGCATAGGTGAAAGTAAGAAATGACGCACTTGGGATCCTTGCAACAACAGTATATACATAACAAGTTCTATAAATGGACGGTATACTGGTAAGCTCAAGTATAAGGAAAAGGGGCGAAGAGTAGAGATAGACATGCTAGGGAAAACAGAAATCAAAGATCGAACTAATCATATCAATCTCAAATCCAGAAACCAATAACCTAGCCGTAACAGGGAATAATTCCATAAATAAATGACAAGAATCTACCTACAGTCCCCCGGCTGCCCATACAATCGAGGAATACAACCAAGTGAAAACAAACCCTCCGGCATCACATACTACTGGAGCGTACAATCAACAAACAGCAAACAAGGGTGGGGCCTCAACCAATGAATGATATGATGCCATACTAAGTCAAGAGTGATAGTAGTACCGTATGCCACCAGCTTCCGGCAACCTATAAGGCCCAGAAGATAGGGTCAATGAAAAGTCACACCCGTATACCCCTACTACACCGTATACCCCCCTCCAGCACCCGCAGCTCACAACCTCTGGTCTAGAACGGTAAGGTCCATGGAGGCCCCCGACCAACATACTATATGCTCGATAAATCTCAAATCAATCCCCAAGTAAGTCTTCCTAGACGGTATCCAAGTCTAAAACAGTAAGCCCAATAGCCCTAGCACATGGCCCCGCCTAGTCCAGCATCACCACGGAAGCTGTAGTAAATAAGTCTATCACTTGACCCCGTCAAGTCCAGTATGAGTGGAACTAGTGAGAAAATATACTTTAAAACTCCCTTACCCCAAGAAGACCCATCAAACGTTACCAAACCCCTTTAGATCATTTTTATTGAAAATGGGCCCCAAGGGCCATGTAAAGTTTAGAAAATCAGTTCCAGAAGGCCCGAAGTCAAAAACCATATTAAAACATGGGTGAAACCTCTTTATATGCATGGACATGATATGATCAAACACAAATAGCCGCCCCACAGCTCACAACCAACCTAACGGCCCAGCACAGGCTCCAAAGCTACTCAGCAAGCATAACCAGCCTAGAAGGATATTTTTATGTCCGGGACTCGCAGACATTCCCAATAATCCACCTTCTATGTTCCAGAGTCAAAAAGGCCTCACAAGACCACAAGGGTGAATAAAATGTATCAAGCAAGTACTACAAACATCGGGCGAAGGAGAAAAGGTCGGACATTAATAAAGCGGTCAAGGTCTGTGGTACCAATGTAATAACCCAACCCAAGGATGTCAGCTAGTACAATTTTATATGATATATGCTAAGTCTAGGATTTTATATCGTAAACTACCTGTCGTCCGACGACAAATTGCCCGCACAACAACGTCCAAGCCCGAATCGCTCCAAAAGATCCCGAATGATAATCAAACTATCATAAACATAAATAATACATTAAAAAGAGTCTAACGATACCCATATTGCTACACTTGTAGCTGGGTCGAAATTCGGGTCACCGGCGGTCCCACGGGGCCCTCAACCTGAAACCAAAAATGGAAAGAAGCACGATTACCCCAACGATACCAAGAAGGCATGCTCCAAAATTGAGCACAATTTGCCAAGAGGAAGGCGCCAAAATAGCCCGCTCAAGTTGAGGTTTGAAGGTAGAATTTAGGAGATAAAAATCAGAAATTTGGCTAGAATCACTTACAGAAAAGATAGATTTTCAAGCCAAGATTGATAAAACTCCACACCCATAAACATGCAACGGCTTAGGAGGAAGAATATACACAAAAATCCAAGCTTGGGTGTGAGCATCAATGGAGGAATTTAGAGGAAAACCAAAGAATCCAAGTGAGGAAGAAGCTTACCAAGAGACGAGGAACTACGGATAATCGATGAAGAAATAATTTTCCAAGCTTTAGAATTGATCTAGGAGTAATTTAAGAGGGTATTCTAGGAGTTGGAGTTGAGAAGAGATGAGAAAATAAGCTGCAAAAATGAAAACAACAAAATATATAGTTGCTGGAAATTGGCCAGCGCCATCGGTGCTCAAGGCCTGCCACAGGCCACCGCGATCGCACTGCCTGGGCGCCGTTGGCGCTGAAGGCCAGGCCTGCAACTATTTTATGCAACTTTTGAAAATTCTATGGGGCATTATGGGCATAATTGGAAACCGATATTCAAAAACCAATAATGCTAACAGAGTGTAAACAACGCTACGGACTCAATGGAATCGATGAAACTTCCATACGAGGTTGTTTTGGAGAAATGTTGACCCAAGTCAACAATAATGAAAAGGAACTCAAAGGCTCAAAATGAGTCTGGCTTACCCTAATCCCAAACCAACAACCTTCCTAACCCAAACTCATCAATCCAGAGCTGATGGAATCGTCGGATTTTGAATCAAACACTCCAATCATCAAAAGTCACCCAAAGTTACACTCTCAACTCAAAATGGAATGAAAATAGAGAAAACAACACAAAACCCACATTGGATGTTCTCAGGCCTCAACTAAAAGTCTAACTAGGCAAAACTCAATGCTTTAGAGCTAATAGAACTGTCGAAATTCAATTCCGAGCACGTTAGCTAAGAATATTGACTAAAGTCAACAATATTCAAAGTTAAAGCTCTAAAACAGGAAAAAGGGCAAATCAACCAAATGAACGACCAGGGTACCAAACTCCAAGTCCCAGCAAGCTATAAATAACTTAGGGCCTCTACAGGAAGGCTCTAATAGTACAATGAATGCGTAAATGCGAAGATGACCGGAAGGGTCATCAAAAGGGGTCACTCATTTCAATAGTTATATTTTCATTTTGTGGTAAGCATTAATTTGTAAAATAAAAAATGAAACTTAATGTTTCCTCTACACCGCCATTAGTTATATTGATACTTATATCTCTTTAATTAGTTCATGTGCAGTGGCTATTAAAAAACACTAGTTCCTAAAAATTTTAGCCTTGCTCGTGCTCTTGCTCCACTCTCTCTACATATGTATACTCTTACACGCTGAAAAGGATTTGGAGGAAAGAAATAATCTTTGACGATTTATTGAACTCTCAAAAAAATATTGATTATTTAAGTTATTCAATCTCAAATTTGAGGTATTTTAAGGCTATTCCTGTTTTTGGGAATGATTCCTTACGATTTCAAATCCTCGTGTTTAACGTGCCATCGAAGAGTTGATTTTTAGGTGCCTCTAAATTGTTGTTGGTGTCATTCTTGTTAAAACTCATACTTGGTGATGTTCGTTTAGTGTTAAGTTGGAAGAATATGGGGTATATATGTGGTTATCAGAAGATGGTGATGGTCGGATTTATCGTGGTCTTATAGTTGTAGTACGAAGGAGGTACAATGTTTTTTGGTACTTGGGGTTTTTTATTAAGTTTGTATTATTTTGAGTTGCGTGTTGCCTATTGTATTATATTTTATTAAGTTTTTTTATTGTGATTGCCTAGAGGACTCACAAAAATCTGTAAGGCGTGAGATTTGTCTGCATGATTGAGCTCGTGGCTTTGAGAGAACTTTTAAGGCGTGAGTAATTTTCTGCATGGCCTCCTTTGTGTATTGCTCTACCATAAGGCATGAGTTTGTTCTGCAGGTTGAGCCTTTGTATTGTGTTGTTCATCTTATATTGCATTCATATGTTATGATTATTGTGGTTAGATGTATCTTGAGCTTCGAAGGCAATGAGTGGTCGAGGTTGTGGGGACTGGATTAAGGGAATACAAGGTAGTGTTGGGCTAACGTTGTGTCTATACAGGTTGTGGCTGGAATGTTTGAATTATTCCTATTTTGAATTTCTTTATATTGTGGTTTCAGTTTTGGGTTATGTCTTTCTGTTTTCCTGTTACCTTACATATTCAGTACATTCTTTCTTATTGACGTCCCCATTACTTGGGGGGCACTGCATTCATGGCTGCAGGTTATTAGGTAGACAGTGGTCCTGATTGCGTGTGGTCAAGTTCAGCTGATGGTTGGTATACTCCATTCTTTTCGGAGTTGTTGAATCCAGAGTGTTCCGTGGTTTTGTTTTGGTAATGGATATGTCAAGGCCATGTCCCCACTCGTGGTTAGAATTTTTTCATCTTAGAGGCTTGTAGACATCTATTGTGGGTCTGAGAGCCGGTTGTGTCCTGGAGGGCTTTGTATTATCCTTTTGTTACATTTGAGTTTGTTTCCATTGCATTTCATTTTATTTGGTTTGGTTTCTATTGGTTCGCTCGATCAAGTGAGGCACAAGGTGCCAGTCGCGCCTCTCTGAGTTTGGGGCGTGACAAACTTTGTATCAGAGCATGGTCGTGTCCTAGGGAGTCTACAAGCCGTGTCTAGTAGAGTCTTGTGTATGGGTGTGTTGTACACCACACTTATAATCAGGAGGCTACAGGGCATTTATGATTAGTTACCGTTCTTTCATCTTCTAAATCGTGCTTTGAGTTCTAAAAGTTGGTTATTGAAATCATTTGTTCTATTCTACATTCGAGGACGAATGTTCCCAAAAGGGGAAGAATGTAACACCCCATGTGTTTTAAGGTTAACCTTTGCTCCGTATCAAAGGCTTGCGAGCCTGAATTTGATAATTTTATTAACATCCCGCGTATTTGAAAATATTTGATTTAAAAGTTGAATTTGGTAAAAAGTTATATTTTTATTTCTTTCTTAAAATATTTTAAATATTTATAAAAAATTCTTTAGTTATGATATGTCTGCGTATGCATTGATTTTAAAAGAGTTTTTGTCACGACCCAATTTCTCGGTCATGATGGCACCTACAACCCCCGGTAGGTGAACCAATCCCCCGTAGCCCAGAACAGTTAGTAATAGGCTACTATCTAGCAAAAAGGGAGCAAGACGAATAAAATAGATAACAGGGATATAAATATATACATATGCGGAAACTAAACCAAACCCCAAGACCTGGTATCATAGTACAGAGCCAAACTACATACATGGAGTGCAAATAAACCAAACTATATATACAGATGTCTCTGAATGGTAATAGAGTACATGAAGCAAAAGATAAACTAAAGCTAAGCTCCGATCGCCAAGAGCTCACCCTCAGCCTGAAGTAGTCTCCAACAGATCTCCAAGCACGAATCACAACGGTCTAACGACAATGGCCCACGCTAGGATCTGCACCCAAAAGATGCAGGGGGTAGGGGTGAGCACCAAATGCGAAGCATAAGGTACCCAGTAGGTATCATAGGCCGACTGGGCACATATAAGATAAAAG
>QJPP01006224.1:0-11806 GCA_003996215.1 Jaltomata sinuosa
GGCCGAGGGACTGTAGGTAGACTTTTGCTTTCTACTTATAGAATTGTTCTCTATTATGGATAAGTATGAGATTGGTGTGATTAGTTGAGTTTGATTCATGTCTCTGAGCATGCCTATTATTACTCTCTCTCTCTTCTTCTTACACTTGAGGTTACCGGTATACCGTCCATTTCGTAAACTTATTTTATATACACTGTTATTGCAAGGACCCCAGGTGCGTTATTTCTTACTTTCACCTGTGCCTTTGGTGTGTATATCCTGCTTACTAGCCTCATATGTGGTTCTGTTGGTTTCCCTCTGGGCTAGTTCCTGTGTACCTTTCGTTGATTTCTGTGACTGATTGCCTCTATTCTGTCTATTACTGCTCTTTTATCTTATATGTGCCCAGTCGGCCTATGATACCTACTGGGTACCTTATGCTTCGCATTTGGTGCTCACCCCTACCCCCTGCATCTTTGGGTGCAGATCCTAGCGTGGGCCATCGCTGTTAGATCATTGTGATTCGTGCTTGGAGATCTATTGGGGACTACTTCAGGCTGAGGGTGAGCTCTTGGCGATCGGAGCTTAGCTTTAGTTTATCTTTTGCTTTATGTACTCTATTACCATTCAGAGACATCTGTATATATAGTTTTGGGTTTATTTGTACTCCATGTATGTAGTTTTGGCTCTGTACTATGATACCAGGTCTTGGGGTTTGGTTTAGTTTCCGCATATGTATATATTTATATCCCTGTTATTTATTTTATTCGTCGTATTCTCTTATTTGCTGGATAGTAGCCCATTACTAACTGTTCTGGGCTACGGGGATTGGTTCACCTACCGGGGGTTGTAGGTGCCATCATGACCGAGAAATCGGGTCGTGACAATAATATCTATTATAGTATCCTTCTACTATTATTTTGGCAAGTATATATATTTTTGTCATTTATTATGTTAACTTATTATTTTATCATATTAAGGTTCTCTTGATTACTATCTTCTTATTTTCATAACTTATTGTTAATTGCTTATCTTCTAGGTTATATGGTTTAACTTTTTCTAACCACTTTGCTCCTAGGGTAATATTTTTATCTCCTTGATATATTTTGAAATTTATTAATATTGGTATTCCTCCAATAATTAATTCTTTTTCGGTTGTTTCTTCAATTTTTCTTAATGCTTTGGGTAATTCCGAATTTTGTTGTTCATTTGTTATTATTTCTTTTTCTGGTATTAATTCTCTTGCAATATAATTTTCTTGTTGTCCTGTATTTATTAATATTAAATATTTCCTTTGGTCCATTAATCCTGTTATATAGTAATGATATGGTTTTATTTCTTCTATTAATTTTGGTGGAGTTACATAACTTATCCTTCTTGATGTACTCATTCTTGATGATGTTTCCGGTATTTCATTACCTGTTCGTTTTGACGTTTCTATTCTTTCCTTTACTATTTCTAAGTCTTCTTCGATGTCCATTTCTGCATAACTATAATCATTATTATCTATAACTGATACTATTCTTTCAAACGGATTTTCTATTTTAATTCTATTTATTTTATTTCTAGCTGTTATTTTATGTTTTGTTGTAAGGATGTATAGGTTTTTACATCTTGCCGTAAATATCTTACTTCCTGGTGTTAGTTCTATTCCCGACATTTTCCAGTATAAAACTAATGATCTATCTATATTTTTATCATCTATTGCTACTGAATAATTTGCACTTATTATGAATTTAGATTTTTGGTATATTAGATTACCTTTTACTGCACTTATTACACTTTTTTCTATAGGTTGTATAATTCTATCATCCGCTAAGTATATTTCTATAGGGGTATCTATTCCTTCTCTAAAACATGCTTTTTTTAGTATTTCTGTTCCTCCTAAATGTACGTATTTTATTGGATTTTTTGCTTTTATATCTTGTATTTCTTTATTTAGTACTTTTTTATTCAAGATTGGTATTCTAGCTTTACCTTTAATTTATTTACAATCTATTATATGTTCTCTTTGGCTTACTACATAATATTCTTCTTTTTGTCTTTTAAACCAATTTTTTATTGTTGGTACCTCTAATATTTTATCTATGCTTAGATCTAATTCTTTTCCCTTTATTTGTTCAAATATATTGGTGTCAAATATTATTTTTTTTGTTCTGAGGATTGTTCATCTTGGTGTTCTTCTTGTTGTATTATCCTTATATCTTTTTCAGTCATAATTTTCTTCTTCCGATTCTTCTATATTATTATTTATATCGTTTTCGCTTTCGTTTTCTGATAATTCATTTTCTGATAATTCATATATACTGTCTTCACTCCCTAATTCATAATCTATATATTCTATTTGTGTATATTTATCATCTCCTATTATTATTTCGGTAATTTGTTTTTTCTTTGGTTTTTTTGGTAATTTGCAATCTCTAGCTAAGTGTCCTAGTTTTCCACAATTGTAACAAGTACATTCCGTTAATTTTTTCTTTGTTTTATATGGTTTTTTATATTTATAATTTTTTACATAATATCTTCTTCTTGGTTTTTTATACTTATATTTTGATTTATATGGTTTATATTTACTACTATATCTTTTTATTTTCTTATGTTTTTTATAATATTTATCTGTGCATCCGAATTGGGGTGTTGTTCTATCTTTACAACATGCTAAATTTCTTACTAATATTTTACCCATTTTAATATTTTTTTTGTATTTTTCACATAATTCCATAAACCAATTTTGTATAAATTTTATTCGAGCTCCTAGAGTATCTACTAATTCTGCTTCATTCCAATTTTTTATTATTTTTGAACTAAAAGGTTCTGGTAATTTAGTAAAATATAATTTTCTTATTTTTTTACTTTCATCTGGATTATATGTTCCTTTGTAATAATAGTCTTTAAATGCACAAGTATATTCATCTAGATAGCACATATTACATATTGTTAATTTTGACATTAAATTTCTGTTTATAATTTTTTCTTTATTTTGTTCTTCTATTTCCGTCGTCATACTACTAAATTCATTTCTTATTGCTATTTCATATTTAAATAATATTTCCGTAGCTGTTGTGGCATCTGTTCCATCGTATTTTTTATCACTTCTTAATGTTTCTAGACTTTCGTTTGTTAAATTTTGTAACCATAATTTTACTGTTCCTATGAGTGTTCTTTCTATATATCCTGGTGTTTCAGCTATCGATATTTTATTGTCTATTAATTGTTTTGAAATATATCCTATCCATAATTGAATTGTTTTATTTATATCTGCTACACAATCTAGATCTAAAAAATTATTTTGTTCAGTTATCTGCCTTGGTATCCATTTCTTATTCGGCCTTTTTTCCCATAACGTTTTATTTCTATCGTATGAATTATAGTCTGTCCTATAGTAGCTTGGATTTAATTGCTTTGGATTCTTTATTCCTGATGTACTTGGTTTATCATCAGTGCTCATATCTCCTGTATTTATTTCTGGATTTATTTTTGCTTTTTCCATTTTTTCTATTAGTTCGGTATATGTTTCACTTGTTTGCGAATAGTTTTCTCCTAGATCATTATCATTATCACTTTCTTCACTTATTTCGTCTACGCTTATTTTTGGTAGATTGTCTTGTTCTTCTTCTAATTGTAATTTAAATTTTTCTATTTCATTTGTCAATTTTAATTCTTGTTCCTCTTCTCTACGTTTTTCTTTTTCTTTTTGCTTACTTGCATATAATTGTTTTAGCACTTCTAATTCTTTTTCTAGTTCTATTATTTTAGTGTTTTTTACTTCTTCTATTCGTTGTATTTTTTCTTTTGTTTGTTGTTGTATTTTTTTAATTTCTCGTTTCTATCTATTTCTTCATTTTCTTTTGTTATTCTAACCATTGCGGTTAATTTATCTTCTAATTTTACCGTTTCTTTTTCTAACATTAAATTTAGATTATCTCCTATTTTTTTATATCTTCTTCCTAAATAAGAAAATACTATTGTTATCTTTAATTCTTCAGGATTTACATATGTTTTTTCTTCTAATGCAAATTCTTCTTTATTCATTTATAAATTATGTTGGTATTTATATTCTAGACTGTCTATTTGTAATTGTAATTCTAATATAACTCTTCTTTGTGCTAATAGGGATTTATGGCAAACTCCTGCAAATATATTAGCGTTTAGTCTATTTTGTCTATGTTTTAATTCTTGTCTTTTTTCTATAATCATTTTATTAAGTATTTTTCTGTGTTTGTTATTGTTATTAGTCATTGTTTCTTTAAGTATTTAATGTATTTGTATTCTGTTTTAGATATGGTATTAATTAATTTATTTAATTTGTCATTATCAGTTTTTGTAATACTGAGTTGTTTATATTTCGGGTATAAGTTCTTTAATTTTCTTCTCAATTTTCTTATCTTCTTACTAATAACTCATATATGCTCTAATACCATTTTTGGAGTGCCAGTGCGCGGTATGTGTGCGGAAGTGTTTTTATTCATTATTTTTAATTGAGTCTATATCTGGATATATATCTGATTCGTAGACAAAGTTGAGGCGCTGTTAGGGTAAACGATTGAAGCAAGAAAAGCATGGTAGTGGCTAGAAGAGATTGTTCAAAATAACTTATTAAAAAATGATAAACCTTATGATAAACAAAGAGATTAGAGGGAATATGTTTAGTAAAAAACATGACAAGAATAAATATCGATTTAATGAGCAATAATACGTACCTAATAAATGATGATAATAATTATAAAATACTCATATTATATATCCTTAAACAACTTAGTAACGATATCAGGAGAAAAAGTTACGATACTTTAGTTACTTTTGAGATAACAGAAATAATGGAACAAAGATGGATAGAACTAATTATACCAGATGACATAGATAATTTAGATTTATATGAACTAGATTTATATTCGGATCAATAAAAGCATCTAATCAAAATATGAATACAGAATCATTTGAAAAATGGAGACACACCAAAGAACTAATAGATTTCCAAATATACCTAATAAGACAAAATTTAGATATTTATTTAGAAACAAGAGATACTGAATTTTTAAAATATATGAAAAATAATATAATAAACCTTCAAAAATCACATATAAAAGAAAAACAATTATATGAAGCAACTTTCTCACATAAAAATAAAAATAACAGTAAATAATGGACTCAACTACAAAAATGGATGAATCTACCCACGACTTAAAAATAATAAGTAACCCCTCAAAATACCGATGTAATGACCCTTCCGGTCATTTCCACGTTTGAGTTTTGAAGTCAAGCAAATCGACAAAAGATATCGTAAGACCTTTAACAAATTTTCTGAACTTTGGGGCAAATGTGTCAGGGCTTTTCTCTCAATATATAAAGAGTTAGAAGTCCCCCAAAATACCAAATCGAAGGTCTACGAGTCTAGTTTCCAACGCACAAAACCTCACGTCCAACTGATCTCGGAGTAAAGAGTTATGACTGTTTTACCGCGGACTGTCTGGCAGAAAACGGGTTGCGAACCGGGTCGCGAACCGGGTCGGGTTAAACGCGATTTAAGCCTCGACTTCACGTTTTAGAATGCCATTTCAGTTCCGAAACAGTGATAAAAAATAAGGGAGGATCCCGAGAGAATTTTTGAATATCGAAATCGTGCGTAGGCGAATTACGAGCCTAAACTTAAGAACTTTATTAGCATCGTGCGTGTATTTGAAATATTTATTTAAAATTTGAAATTGGTAAAAATTATATTATTATTTTCTTTCCAAAATATTTTAAAGGTTTATGAAAAATATATTTGATACGATATAAGTGTATACGTATTTATTTTATAAGGTTTTTATACTCCGTAATATTTTAACGGAGATAGTAAATTTAATTATGTTGAAAATTATTATTATAATATAGTGGGTTTTGTTGGAAATGATTTTTTATTAATTATGGTATATTTAAAGTATTATATTTATTTTACCACGAATTTATGCAATATCCGAATATATAAATAACGGGACAAAAATATTATTTTGTTACCTTGCAATTGCCACCTCCACTCCACGTGTAGGTGGAGGGAGTGGCCAGCAAGCACTATCAGCATGGTGGCAGCATATTACATAAGTGGCAGTATTGCTTAATGTTGGCAATCCAACATACTTATTATATATAGCTGCCAAACTTTCAAATTTTGGCAGCATTTAATTCTCTTTCCATTTGTTTTATATATTAGATAGTGATGTTGCAGCAGTAAAGGCCACCTTCTACATACGTATACGGAGAGAATTAGGTGGAACTAGATATATTTTGACGTTGTGTTTAATTTCGGGAAGGAAATCAATTATCTACGTCAAGTTATTCCGTCCCAAATCCGAATCCGATTCCGATTTAGTTTTGAATTTTCTCGGAGTGGATCGAGCTTGGACATCGTTGTTCCAGCAGCTTGTCGTCGGACGACAGGTAGGTTACGGTTTATTTTCCCTAGACTCCACATATATAAAATAAAATTGTATTAATGGGCATCCTTGGGTTGGTTTATTAGGTTGGTACCACAGACCTCGACCGCTTTATTCATATCCGCCTACTTTTGTTCCTCCGTTGTTTGTAGTAATTGCCGTTATATGTTATTTACCCTTGTGGTCCTGTGAGGCCTTGTTGACTCTGGAACATAGAAGGTGGGATTTTGGGAATGTCCGCGAGTCCCGGGCATAGAATTATCCTTCTAGGCTGGTTATGCTTGCTGAGTAGCTGTGGGCCTGTGCAGGGTCGATAGGTTGATTGTGAGCTGCTGGGCAGCTATTGTGTGTGATCATACCATTTCCATGCATATAAAGAGGTTTTATCCATGTTTTACTATGGTTTTGACTTCGGGCCTACTGGCACTATTTTCTAAACCTTGCATGGCCCCGGGGGGCCCGTTTTTATGGAAATGATTTGGAAATGGTTGATTTCACTTGTGGAGATTTTTGGGCAAGAAAGTAAAATTATGTTTAAAATCATCAGTTTTATGATTATCGCTAGACTCGGTAGGGCCGGGGTGCTAGTTGAGTTTTCTTGTTACTTGAGATGATTTTTAGCCTCGGTTGGACCGAGCACCTGAGATGACTTTTTATTGTTTAGACCCGGCTACGCCCGGGCACCCTTGGAGGGGTTTTTGGAGATATTTTCCTACTATTCTTAGTCCTGGACAGGGTCTGGGCATGCATATTCGAGACTGGGTCTCTATCTTGATATCGAGACTGGGTCTCTATCTTGATACATGTTCTGATACTGAGTTTGAGTATGGGGTCTGGGACCTCCATGGACCTTGCTATCCGGGCTCAAGGGGCTCGGGCTGCGTGTGCCAGGAAGAGGGGTATACGGTGGAGTAGAGGTATACGGGCAGAGTCCTTCCATGGAACCTACCTGCTGGGCCGGATCGGCGCCGGGGGAGGTACATACAGAGATACCATGGCACTTGAGATCTTCATGCATTATATCATTCATTGTTTGAGGCTCCACCCTTGTTTGCTGTTTGCTGATTGTACGCTCCGGTAGTATGGGATGCCGGGGGGTTTGTTTTCACTTGTTTGTGTTCCTCGGTTGTATGGGCGGCCGAGGACTGTAGGTAGACTCTTTCTATTTACTTGTAGAATTATTTCCTATTATGGATAAGTAGGAGATTGGTTACTGCTAGACTGTTAGTTTCTGATTTTGAATATTGTATGACTAAGTTTGAGTTGAGTTCATGTTTTCTTGAGCATGCCTCTATTATTACTCTTTCTTCTTCGTTCTTCACTTGAGGTTACCGAGGTATGTTCCGTCCATTTCGTTAAACTTATTTTATATACACTGTTATGTGCCAAGACCCCAGGTGCGTTATTCTTACTTTCACCTGTGCCTTTGGTGTTGTATATTCTGCTTGCTAGCTCTCAACAAGTGTTTCTGTTGTTTTCCCTCTGGGCTAGTTTCCTGTGTACCTTTCGTTGATTTCTGCGACTACTTGCTTCTATTCTGTCTATTACTGCGCTTTTATCTTATATGTGCCCAGTCGGCCTATGATACCTACTGGGTACCTTATGCTTCGCATTTGGTGCTCACCCCTACCCCCTGCATCTTTGGGTGCAGATCCTAGCGTGGGCCATCGCCGTTAGATCGCTGTGATTCGTGCTTGGAGATCTGTTGGAGACTACTTCAGGCTGAGGGTGAGCTCTTGGCGATCGGAGCTTAGCTTTAGTTTATCTTTTGCTTCATGTACTCTATTACCATTCAGAGACATCTGTATATATAGTTTTGGTTTATTTGTACTCCATGTATTAGTTTGGCTCTGTACTATGATACCAGGTCTTGGGTTTGGTTTAGTTTCCGCGTATGTATATATTTATATCCCTGTTATCTATTTTATTCGTCTTGTTCCCTTATTTGCTAGATAGTAGCCCATTACTAACTGTTCTGGGCTACGGGGATTGGTTCACCTACCGGGGGTTGTAGGTGCCATCATGACCGAGAAATCGGGTCGTGACAACTTGGTATCAGAGCTTTAGGTTCACCGGTGTCATCGGTATAGGAGCCAATGTCTAGTAGAGTCCTGCGGATCGGGGCGGAGACGTCCGTACTCAATCTTCGGGAGGCTACAGTGACATTTTAGGAAATTTGACTCTTTCATTGCCTCTGTGTCATGCGTATAGCCCTTGAAGTTTCTAGAGATCTCATTTGTTCTACTTCATTCTTCCGCAGATGGTTCGTACGAGATCATCGGCAGCACGCGAGGATGAGCCTCCCACTCCAGCAAGGGGTCGAGGACGCCCTCGAACTGTGGCACCTGCTAGAGCTGCTAGCGTGGAGATAGAGCCCGAGCAGCATGTGGTTCAGGGGGCAGCCCAGGTACCACCAGCTCCAGTGCCAGCTCCAGCGCCAGCTCCAGTACCAGCTCCAGTGCCCACTTATGTGCCAGCTCCAGCCGCAGCTCAGTCTCCAGATATTCGGGGATTACTATTACAGCTTTTGGGTGTGATTGGAGAGCGGCCTTCTGAGGTAGCACAGACATCCGCTCAGGGGCAGCCCTGGGTGCACCAGCAGCTTGAGAGAGCGCTATCGGCTACTAGGCTCCCCGTGCGGAGGTTATTCCGGTTCCATCTGTGCACACCTCTTGCTCCTCGCCCAAGCTAATGACAGAGTCAGAGCAGAAGGCGTTGGGAATGGTTCTTGCAGGCTTAGCACCTCGAGGTTTGCGCGGTAACTTCTGGACAGGATCCACATGACTTTAGTTACCACGTGTGAGGAAGATGTTGCATCATCTGGGTTTGTTGGAGACTCACGGGGTTGGTTATACTACCTACCAGTTGGAGGGCCCAGCGAAGTTATGGTGGAGGGCTCAGGTTGCTTGTAGACCACCGTCGTCACCTCCTTTGACCTGGTGTGAGTTTTACGAGGCCTTTATGGCCAAGTTCCTACCCCAGAGTGATCGGGAGCGTCGCAGGGAGCAGTTTACTCACCTTGTGCAAGGATCTACGACTATCTCAGAGTATGAGACCCGTTTTCATCAGCTAGCACCGTTCGGAGCTATGATCATTCCTACTGAGGCTGATAGGATTCGCAGATTTGTATGGGGTTTGAGGCCAGAGATCAGACAGCCAGCTGAGATATTGATTGCCAGTGGTCGGTCATTCCAGGCTATTGTAGACTATGCCCGCACTGTGGAGGACTTACAGCGACATGATTAGGGGTTCAGAGATAAGAGGCCTCGACATCAGGGTGTTTATAGTGGTCCCAGATATGGCGGTAGAGGTCCTGGCCAGTGGAGTCAGAGTTATCAGCCACAGCAGTACCAGGGTCAGTCCAGCCGACCGGTTCAGGCTTCTCTTCAGACTTTCAGTAGTACCCAGTTCGAGCAGGGTCAGGGCAGCCATCAGGGCTATAGCAGCCAGTCTTCGAGGGGTATAGTTTTGGGGGTATCAGGTCGTGGTGGTCATTCGGGATTTGCGGGTTCATCTCGATTGAGTAGGCCGTCAGGGGCTTGTTTTACTTGTGGTGCGATAGGTCACTTTGCTAGAGATTGCCCTCAGCAGGGTACAGTTCAGCTAGCCGAGCCTTTACGGGCAGTTCAGCCCCCGGCTAGAGGGGGTGGTCGTCAGATTAGAGGTAGTGCGCCACGCGGTAGAGCAGGTGGTAGGGATGGCGGTCGGGCAGGTGGAGGTCGTCGTCAGTTTTACGCGGTCCCTAGGAGACCAGAGGCAGAGGCCTCAGATGCTGTGATTACAGGTACGATTTCTGTGTGCCATCAGTCTGCTATGGCTTTATTTGATCCTGGATCCACTTGTTCATATGTATCTGCCTACTTTGTGCCTTGTTTGGGGTTGGCTAGTGAGCCATTATCTGTTCCTGTTTCTGTTTCGACCCCAGTAGGAGATTCTTTAGTAGTGGATCGGATTGTGAGATCCTGTATGTTATCTATTGGTGATTCAGAGACTTGGGGTGACTTGATGATTCTTGATATGCTAGATTTTGATGTGATACTGGGCAATGGACTGGTTATCCCCTCACCGTGTGGTTTTGGATTGTTATGCCAAGACCATTACCATAGCTGTGCCCGGTGTATCCCCGGTTGTGTGGCAGGGTTCTGTTAGCCATGCACCATCTGGGATCATCTCTTGTCTTTGAGCTAGAAAGTTGATCTCCCGTGGGTGTTTAGCTTATCTAGCATATGTCCGAGATGTTAGTGCTGACCCTACTTCTCCTGAGTTTGTTCCTGTGGTTAGAGACTTCCTCGATGTGTTTTCTACCGACCTGCCAGGCCTTCCACCTGAGAGAGATATTGAATTTTGCTATTGAGGCTGAGTCGGGCACTGGGCCCATTTTCTATTTCTCACTGTACCGTATGGCTTCCTGCTGAGTTGAGGGAGCTATAAGGCAGCCGCTCCAGGATCTGTTAGCTATGGGGTTTATTAGACCGAGTGTGTCACCTTGGGGTGCTCCTGTTTTCTTCGTGAAGAAGAAGGATGGGTCGATGCGCATGTGTATTGATTATCGGCAGCTGAATAGGGTGACAGTGAAGAATAGGTATCCGATGCCGAGGATTGATGACTTGTTTGACCAGCTTCAGGGTTCAGTCGTGTTTTCGAAGATTAATTTGAGGTCTGGCTACCATCAGTTGAGGATTAGGGCGGAGGACATCCCTAAGACAGCATTCAGGACACGTTATGGCCATTATGAGTTCCTGGTGATGTCTTTTGGGTTGACTAATGCCCCCGCAGCCTTTATGAACTTGATGCACAGGGTTCTTGGCCCGTATTTGGACTCATTTGTGATAGTTTTTTATAGACGACATCTTGGTATACTCGCGTAGTAGAGATGAGCATAAGCAGCACTTGAGGGTTATACTCCAGACTTTGAGAGATCATCGGCTTTATGCCAAGTTCTCAAAGTGCGAGTTTTGTCTTGAGTCAGTTGCATTCCTAGGGCACGTGGTGTCTAAGGATGGGATTAGGGTTGATCCGGGAAAGATTTCAGCGGTTTGTGAGTGGCCTAGACCTTCTACGGTTACTGAGGTTCGCAGCTTTATTGGGTTAGCAGGTTACTATCGACGGTTCATTGAGGGATTTTCTTCCATAGCAGCACCCTTGACTATGCTGACTAGGAAGGATGTCCCATTTCAGTGGTCGGATCAGTGTGAGGATAGCTTCCAGAGGCTTAAGGCCTTATTGACTTCAGCTCCAGTTTTGACTTTGCTGGTTGAGGGTCAGAGTTTCTCCGTGTACTGTGATGCTTCTGGGGTTGGTCTTGGTTGTGTGTTGATGCAGCAGGGTCGAGTAATAGCATATGCGTCGAGGCAGCTGAAGGTTCACGAGCGCAACTACCCCACTCATGACTTAGAGTTGGCGGCGGTAGTTTT
>QJPP01006225.1:0-18415 GCA_003996215.1 Jaltomata sinuosa
ATTCTGTAAGTCAAATAGCCAACAAGTCCTACCTACAGTCCCCCGGGCCCGCCCCATAGCAGACCGAGGAACTACAATACAAGTGAACACAAAGCTCTCCGGCCATCGCCATATCTATGCGGCAGTACAATCCAATAAACAACAAACCAAGGGCTGGAGCCTGCAAAATTGAATTGATCAATGCATGAAAGCATCTCAAGTGCCATGGGTTATCTTCCTGTATGTACCTCCCTCCGGCGCCGATTCCGGCCCGCAGGTAGGTTCGCATGGAAGGACACCTGCCCGTAGATAACCTCTACTCCACCGTATACCCCTCCCTCCGGCACACGCAGCCCGTAGCCCCCTGATCCTGCGATGGCAAGGTCCATGGAAGGTCCCAGAACCCCATACTAAAACTCAGTATCAGAACAATGTCGTCAGGAAGCAAGTCCGCGTATCAGGATAGAGACCCTCAGTCTCGAATGATTGCAATGCCCGACCCTGGCCAGGACTAAGTAGTAGGAAATAGTGTCTTCTAAAAACCCTCCAAGGTGCCGGGAATAACCGGGTCTAAACAAGTGAAAAGTCCATCTCAGGTGCTCGGTTCCGACCGAGGGGCTAAAATCATCTCAGAAGTTAACAAGAAAACTCAACTAGCACTCCCCGGCCGCTGGCAGAGTCTGCGACTAATCATAAAATTATGATTTTAAAGCATAATTTTACTTTCTTGCCCAAAAATATTCACAAGTTTAAAATGCAATCAACCATTTTCAAATTATTTTCATTACAAATAGGCCCCCGGGGCCATGCAAGGTTAGAAAATAGTGCCAGTAGGCCCGAAGCCAAAACTATAGTAAAACATGGATAAAACCTCTTTATATGCATGGAAATGGTATGATCACACACAATAGCTGCCCAGCAGCTCACAATCAACCTATCGACCCTGCACAGGCCCACAACTACTCAGCAAGCATAACCAGCCTAGAAGGATAATTCTATGTCCGCGACTCGCGGACATTCCCAAAATCCCACCTTCTATGTTCCAGAGTCAACAAGGCCTCACAGGACCACAAGGGTAAAATAAAATATATCCGCAAATACTACAAGCAACGGAGGAATAAAAGTAGGGCTCGCCCGCCCCCCCCCCGGGATGGGTGTAGAGGTGGCCCCCGTGTGCGCCCGTCGGCCGGGGATGAGCGCCACCCCATCGACGCCCGGTCGCCCGGCCCCGCCGGCGACAGTCTGCCCTCCCGCCTTACCGCTGCGCCCGGGGCCACAGCACGGGCGGGACCCGGTCCCCAGGGTGGTGGTGTGTGTTGGCGTGGGGGGGGTGGCGGGGGTGCTGGGAGGAGGGCGGAGGGGGTCTGGGCGGAGTGGGGGGATGGGACTTGTTTGTGGGTGGAGTGGGAGAGGGCGGCGGTGCAGGTCTAAGGTTTATTTCATTAGTTAGTTTTGGATAAACTTGTCTCCTTTGAGTGCGTTTTGGGAAAATCACTTTTATCTCTTATGAACCTTCTTTTCAATTTTTGGTAAGAAATTGCCTTGTACGAGTAAAACATTTTTCTTCTCCATGATTTAATCTTTGTAATTATGATGTGTGAGTGTAATTGTTGATTTAACCTTCTTTCTTCTAATTTTCTATTCTCCTCTAATCTAGTTTCTATTTACTTACTAATGCCTTATGATTCTAAATCTATATTTATTTGGTGGTGTTCGTATTTTGGTGGTAACATTTTACATCATTGGGTATCAAAGTAAGGCTAAAGAATTGTTGTTACATTCTTAATTCCTTGATTTTATTAGCTTTTGTTGAAAAAAATTCAACGCCCTGA
Source organism: Jaltomata sinuosa (assembly GCA_003996215.1). Taxonomy (NCBI): domain Eukaryota; kingdom Viridiplantae; phylum Streptophyta; class Magnoliopsida; order Solanales; family Solanaceae; genus Jaltomata; species Jaltomata sinuosa. The sequence continues at coordinate 1,812 of QJPP01006225.1, forward strand.
AAATTATGAAGCAATTTCGAATGGGTATTGTTGAGATTTGTGAAAATAGTCTAAAGTGCTTGAATATCAAATTTGAAAGTATTTAGAGTTGATTTGGAGTTGCTTTTGTCCAATTTTCTCCCATTTTCGAGTTGAAATTTTTGCACTATTTAAAGTACAAAAGATTGAGGTTTGGAGCTCTTTTGTGCAAATTTCGGCGTCATCTTTTGGATCTAAGTTTTTTTGATCATGGGTAAACTATGTTAGGTTCTAATTTTGAAATCTAATGATGAATTTGGGGTCAATTTGAGTTCAAAAATTGAGTCATTTCTCTTGTGCGAATTTTATGAATAATTTTGAAGTTTGAGTTGATTTCTTACTTCAAAAACTATTGGGTGATACTTAAAAGTACTCTATATTGATTGGGTAAACTTGATTTGAATTGGATGTTGATAGATTTGACCAATTGTGGTATTTTGAATGACTTTCTTGTTGATTCTAGATTTTACTAGTCATTCATAACTAATCTTTTGCTAATATTTTAGGATACTTGTTCTTATCCTTTGTAGTAGTAATTGAATGCTTTAATTTATTTCGTGCCAATTCATTCTTGCTTTTCTTTTTATTTTCTTTGTGAATTTCTTGATTAAGTCCTTTAGTTTTATTATCCTTTTTTGATTTACATAAACTCTACTCCAAACTGATACTTGAATGCTTACTTTGAGTTGATTGAGTTGTTGGTTCTTCAAGAGATTTGAGAAAATTCTTTTGAGAGAACAAAAAAGGCAAGAGTTGGAGAGATTAATTGAGTGAGGTCTAAAAGCCTTGACCTTGAGTGTATATACTAGTGTTGAGTGATACATATGAGGGAGTGAATGTGTGAGGTACTTTGATTTTGTTGCTACTCTTTTTGGTTGCAAGCATATCTTCTATATCTTCGGATGATTCTTGTGATGATGATTTTGAAGATTATGGCTATGAGGATAATAAAAGTTACTATGGTGAAGATCATGGAGCAAATGAAAGTTATGGATCCTATGATGAAGAATGTGAGTATGACGACTCTTATGCTTCGAACAATAACTTTGAAGATGGTGATACTTCAAGGTATGACTCTTTCACATTCTCTTCTTGTGATGAATCTAATAGTGAAGAAAGTGACTATGGGCTTGATGATGATAATAAGGAAACATTTGAAGAATATTCTTGTTCATCTTCTTACTATGATTCTAATTCTAAACATAAGAATGGCAGTAGTTCTTATGTTTGTTTTGTTGGAGGAGGAGGTGGTAGATCTTTCACAAAATAATTGAGACAAAATGTGAATAGATATACTACTTATGGTAAAAATGTTGTGCATTGGCCTAATGATGACTTGAATGCTTTGATAAAAGGGGATCATTGTTGAACAACATGAGTGTGATGAAGCATGCATTGATCAATTTGTGGAATAATCTTGTTTCACTCATAGAGATCATATCATGAATAATCTTGTAAAAGAGGATATTTGTCTTTTTGAGAGTGAATTTAGATACTTTGATTCTTCATTGTATATTGATTTTTCACTCTTTAAAGATAATATTTTATTTGAAGATAACATGATCATTTATAATGATGAACATAATGATATTTTGGATGAAGTTGATAATGTAGCAACTTTTGAAAGCTACAAGGTACATGATAATCCACTATGGGGTACAATGTGGGAAGATAATAATGAGCCTACAAATGAAAGTAAAGTAATTAATGTTAGCATGAGTATTAATTTCTTTACTTATTCTACTCCATTTTTTAAAGATACATTCTTGTTGGATTATGTCAATACTTCTTTCTTAAAATGTGATGATAAATCATTTAAAAATTGGGGTGATCTAATTAAAGAGCTTTATTTTATTTTATTTTTGGATGATGATTTCTTGTTGGTATTTTTTGGGATGTTTATTGTAATTCTTGATGTTGTGAGAGGATTAAATTTTGTTTTTTATCCCGGTGATAGTTCTTGTTGTATTGGTATTACTTTGAAGAATTATGATAATCTTTGTCTAGTTGTTGTTTTCTCCTTTATTTTGCAAGGCTTGAATTCGAGGATGAATTCTTTTCAAGAAGAGGAGAATGATGGAATATGGATTAGTCATCAAGGATATGAAGATCGTCAATTAGACCTAAAGTATTTTAAAGACCTTAGAAGATTAATAAAAGAAGCATGGAAGGTCAACAATATACTAAAGTGGAAATTCAAGCAAGAGATGACTACATTTTAAATAATTAATTAGCTAGACAAAATAATTTCATTGTTTTCCTTGTTTTTAGTTTAAGGGTATTATTGTAATAGTTTAGATTAGTTTATCTACTATGAAACTAGGGTTTATTTCATTAGTTAGTTTTTGGATAAACTTGTCTCCTTTGTGAGTTTTGGGGAAAACCCTTTTATCTCTTCATGAACACTTCTTGAATTTTTGGTAAGAATTCCTTGTACGAGTTCATTTTCTTCTCCCATGATTTAATCTTATAATTATATGTGTATGTAATTGTTAGATTAACCTTTCTTTCTTCTAATTTCTATTCTCCCTAATCTAGTTTCTTTCTTTACTTACTAATCCTTTGATTCTATCTATATTTTATTTGTTGTGTTCGTATTTGGTGTATCATTTTACATCAATTGGTATCAAAGTAAGGCTAAAGAATTGTTGTTACAATTCTTAATCCTTGATTTTATTAGCTTTTGTTGAAAAAAAATTCAGCCTAAAAATTAGAGCAATTTTCGAATGGGTATTGTTGAGATTTGTTGAAAATAGTCTAAAGTGCTTGAATATCAAATTTGAAAGTATTTAGAGTTGATTTGGAGTTGCTTTTGTCCAATTATCTCCCATATTTTAGTTGAAATTTTTGCACTATTTAAAGTACAAAAAATTGAGGTTTGGAGCTCTTTTGTGCAAATTTCGGCGTCATCTTTTGGATCTAAGTTTTTTTGATCATGGGTAAACTATATTAGGTTCTAATTTTGAAATCTAATGATGAATTTGGGGTCAATTTTGAGTTCAAAAATTGAGTCATTTCTCTTGTGCGAATTTTATGAATAATTTTGAAGTTTGAGATGATTTCTTACTTCAAAAACTATTGGGTGATACTTAAAAGTACTCTATATTGATTGGGAAACTTGATTTGAATTGGGTGTTGATAGATTTGACCAATTGTGGTATTTTGAATGACTTTCTTGTTGATTCTAGATTTTACTAGTCATTCATAACTAATCTTTTGCTAATATTTTAGGATACTTGTTCTTATCCTTTGTATTAGTAATTGAATGCTTTAATTTATTTCGTGCCAATTCATTCTTGCTTTTCTTTTTATTTTCTTTGTGAATTTCTTGATCAAGTCCTTTAGTTTTATTATCCTTTTTTGATTTACATAAACTCTACTCCAAACTGATACTTGAATGCTTACTTTGAGTTGATTGAGTTGTTGGTTCTTCAAGAGATTTGAGAAAATTCTTTTGAGAGAACAAAAAAGGCAAGAGTTGGAGAGATTAATTGAGTGAGGTCTAAAAGCCTTGACCTTGAGTGTATACACTAGTGTTGAGTGATACATATGAGGGAGTGAATGTGTGAGGTACTTTGATTTTGTTGCTACTCTTTTTGGTTGCAAGCATATCTTCTATATCTTCGGATGATTCTTGTGATGATGATTTTAAAGATTATGGCTATGAGGATAATAAAAGTTACTACGGTGAAGATCATGGAGCAAATGAAAGTTATGGATCCTATGATGAAGAATGTGAGTATGACGACTCTTATGCTTTGAACAATAACTTTGAAGATGGTGATACTTCAAGGTATTACTCTTCCACATACTCTTCTTGTGATGAATCTAATAGTGAAGAAAGTGACTATGGGCTTGATGATGATAATAAGGAAACACTTGAAGAATATTCTTGTTCATCTTCTTACTATGATTCTAATTCTAAACATAAGAATGGTAGTAGTTCTTATGTTTGTTTTGTTGGAGGAGGAGGTGGTAGATCTTTCACAAAAAAATTGAGACAAAATGTGAATAGATATACTACTTATGGTAAAAATATTGTGCATTGGCCTAATGATGACTTGAATGCTTTGATAAAAGGGGATCATTGTTGAACAACATGAGTGTGATGAAGCATGCATTGATCAATTTGTGGAATAATCTTGTTTCACTCATAGAGATCATATCATGAATAATCTTGTAAAAGAGGATATTTATCTTTTTGAGAGTGAATTTAGATACTTTGATTCTTCATTGTATATTGATTTTTCACTCTTTAAAGATAATGTTTTATTTGAAGATAACATGATCATTTATAATGATGAATATAATGATATTTTGGATGAAGTTGATAATGTAGCAACTTTTGAAAGCTACAAGGTACATGATAATCCACTATGGGGTACAATGTGGAAAGATAATAATGAGCCTACAAATGAAAGTAAACTAATTAATGTTAGCATGAGTATTAATTTCTTTACTTATTCTACTCCATTTTTTGAAGATACATTCTTGTTGGATTATGTCAATACTTCTTTCTTAAAATGTGATGATAAATCATTTAAAAATTGGGGTGATCTAATTATGTAATGACCCTTTCGGTCATTTCCACGTATACGTTTTCCTTGTTCCGTTAGAGCTTGTTTGTAGCGGCCCTAAGTCATTTAAGGCTTGTCGGGACTGGTAGTTTGGTTCTGGGTCCATTTGTTTGGTCGTATGATAAGTTTTGAAGACAAGTAAGTCGGCAAAAGTTATCGTAAGTTTCTTTAATAAATTTTCTGAACTTTGGGTCAAATGTCTCAGGCCTTTTCTCCCAATATATAAAGCGTTAGAGGTCCTCCGAAATAACAAATCGAAGGTCTACGAGTCTAGTTTCCAACGCACAAAACCTTACGTCCAACTGATCTCGGAGTAAAGAGTTATGACTGTTTTACCGCAGACTGTCTGGCAGGAACCGGGTTGCGAACCGGGTCGCGAACCGGGTCGGGTCAAACTCGATTTAAGCCTCAACTTCACGTTTTAAAACTCCATTTCAGTTCTGAAACAGTGAGAAAACATAAGGGAGGATTCCAAGTGAGTTCTTGAGTATCAAAATCATGCGTTGGTGAATTGCGAGCCTAAGTTTGAGAATTTATTAACATCGCGTGTATTTGAAAATATTTTATTTGAAAGTTGAATTTGATAAAAAGTTATATTATTATTACCTTTTTAAAATATTTTAAAAGTTTATGAAAAATATTTTGTTACGATATAATTGTATATGTATTTATTTTATAAGGTTTTTATACATTATAATATTTTAACGGAGATAGTAAATTTAGTGATGTTAAAAATTATTATTATAATATAGTAGGTTTTATTTGAAATGATTTTCTATTAATTATGGTATATTAAAAAAGCTATATTTATTTTACCACGAACTTATGCAATACCCGAGTATGTATATACCGGAACAAAAATATCCTTGGGTGTGTCAACCCCACACCCACGTGGAAGTGGAGGGAGTTGACAACAACCTGTAATGATGTGGTGGGCTTTTCATATTAGGATTAGTGGCATACATTAGTTAATTAATTAATTAAATAATATTAGTATTTATCCTTAACTTAGCTTAGGTAATATTGTTATATATTGTCAGCAAAAGTTGCAAATTATGTATATATGTTCATACCGTGGAGAGTATTTGGTGGAAAGAAACTACGTTGACACCTCGTTCGATCACCGAAAGAAAATCAATTATCGACGTCAAGTTATTCAAGCCCGAGTTCAAGTTTGATTTCATTTCGGAGCTTCTTTTCGGAGAGGTTAGAGCTTGTCATCGGACGATAGGTAGGTTACGGTTTATTTTCCCTAGACTCCGCATATATAGGATAAAATTGTATTAATGGGCATCCTTGGATTGGTTTATTAGGTTGGTACCACAGACCTCGACTGCTTTATTCATGTCTGCCTACTTTTGTTCCTCCGTTGCTTGTAGTACTTGCCAATATATTTTATTTACCCTTGTGGTCCTGTGAGGCCTTGTTGACTCTAGAACATAGAAGGTGGGATTTTGGGAATGTCCGCGAGTCCCGGGCATAGAATTATCCTTCTAGGCTGGTTATGCTTGCTGAGTAGCTGTGGGCCTATGCAGGGTCGATAGGTTGATTGTGAGCTGCTGGGCAGCTATTGTGTGTCATCATACCATTTCCATGCATATAAAGAGGTTTTATCCATGTTTTACTATGGTTTTGGCTTCGGGCCTACTGACACTATTTTCTAAACCTTGCATGGCCCCGGGGGCCCATTTTAATGGAAATGAATTGGAAATGGTTTGATTTAACTTGTGAATATTCTTGGGTAAAAGAAGGTAAAATTATGATTTATATCACCAGTTTTACGATTAACGCTAGACTCGGCAGGGCTGGGGTGCTAGTTGAGTTTTCTTGCTACTTGAGATGATTTTAGCCTCGGTCGGACCGAGCACCTGAGATGACTTTCTACTGTTTAGACCCGGTTATGCCCGGGCACCCTTGGAGGGGTTTTTGAGATATTTTCCTACTACTTTAGTCCTGGACAGGGTCTGGCATGCATATTCGAGACTGGGTCTCTATCTTGAAACCGGACTTGCTTCCGGACGACATGTTTGATACTGAGTTTTAGTATGGGGTCAGGGACCTCCATGGACCTTGCCATCCGGGCCTGGGGCTGCGGGATGCGTGTGCCGGAGAAAGGGTATACGGTGGAGTAGAGGTATACGGGCAGTGTCCTTCCATGGGACCTACCTGCTGGGCCGGATCGGCACCGGAGGAGGTACATACAGAGATACCATTTCACTTGAGATCTTCATGCATCATATCATTCATTGTTTGAGGCTCCACCCTTGTTTGTTGTTTGTTGATTGTACGCTCCAGTAGTATGGGATGTCGGAGGGTTTGTTTTCACTTGTTTGTGTTCTTCAATTGTATGGGCGGCCGGGGGACTGTAGGTAGACTCTTGCTATTTACTTACAGAATTGTTCCTTGTTACGGTTAAGTATGAAATTGGTTACTGCTAGACTGTTAGTTTCTGGATTTGAGATTGATTAGTTGAGTTTGATTCATGTCCCTAAGCATGTCTATCATTACTCTTTCCCTCTTCTTACACTTGAGGTTACCGGTATACCGTCCATTTCGTAAACTTATTATGTATACATTTTTATTGCAAGGACCCCAAGTGCGTTATTTCTTACTTTCACCTGTGCCTATGGTGTGTATATTCAGCTTACTGGCCTCACATGTGGTTCTGTTGATTTCCCTCCGGGCTAGTTCCTGTGTACCTTTCGTTGATTTCTATGACTGCTTGCTTCTATTGTGTCTGTTACTACGCTTTTATCTTATATGTGCCCAGTCGGCCTATGATACCTACTGGCTACCTTATGCTTCGCATTTGGTGCTCACCCTACCCCCTGCATCTTTGGGTGAAGATCCTAGCGTGGGCCATCACCGTTAGATCATTGTGATTCATGCTTGGAGATCTATTGGGGACTACTTCAGACTGAGGGTGAGCTCTTGGCTATCGGAGCTTAGCTTTAGTTTATCTTTTGCTTTATGTACTCTATTATCATTCAGAGAAATCTGTATATATTGTTTTGGATCGTTTGCACTCCATGTATGTAGTTTTGGCTCTATACTATGATATGGGTCTTGGGGTCTGGTTTAGTTTCCGCATATGTATATATTTATATCCCTTTTAGCTGCTCTCTTCGTCTTGTTCCCTTATTTGTTAGATAGTAGCTCATTACTAACTGTTCTGGGCTACGGGGATTGGTTCACCTACCGGGGGTTGTAGGTGCCATCATGACCGAGAAATTGGGTCGTGACAAATTAAAGAGCTTTATTTTATTTTATTTTTGGATGATGATTTCTTGTTGGTATTTTTGGGGATGTTTATTGTAATTCTTGATATTGTGAGAGGATTAAATTTTGTTTTTTATCCCTGTGATAGTTGTTGTTGTATTGGTATTACTTTGAAGAATTATGATAATCTTTGTCTAGTTGTTGTTTTCTCCTTTATTTTGCAAGGCTTGAATTCGAGGATGAATTCTTTTCAAGAAGGGGAGAATGATGGAATATGGATTAGTCATCAAGGATATGAAGATCGTCAATTAGACCTAAAGTATTTTAAAGACCTTAGAAGATTAATAAAAGAAGCATGGAAGGTCAACAATATACTAAAGTGGAAATTCAAGCAAGAGATGACTACATTTTAAATAATTAATTAGCTAGACAAAATAATTTCATTGTTTTCCTTGTTTTTAGTTTAAGGGTATTATTGTAATAGTTTAGATTAGTTTATCTAGAAACTAAGGTTTATTTCATTAGTTAGTTTTTGGATAAACTTGTCTCCTTTGTGAGTTTTGGGGAAAATCCTTTTATCTCTTCATGAACCCTTCTTCAATTTTTGGTAAGAATTCCTTGTACGAGTTCATTTTCTTCTCCCATGATTTAATCTTGTAATTATATGTGTATGTAATTGTTAGATTAACCTTTCTTTCTTCTAATTTCTATTCTCCCTAATCTAGTTTCTTTCTTTACTTACTAATCCTTTGATTCTATCTATATTTTATTTGTTGTGTTCGTATTTGGTGTATCATTTTACATCAATTGGTATCAAAGTAAGGCTAAAGAATTGTTGTTACAATTCTTAATCCTTGATTTTATTAGCTTTTGTTGAAAAAAAATTCAGCCTGAAAATTAGAGCAATTTTCGAATGGGTATTGTTGAGATTTGTTGAAAATAGTCTAAAGTGCTTGAATATCAAATTTGAAAGTATTTAGAGTTGATTTGGAGTTGCTTTTGTCCAATTTTCTCCCATTTTCGAGTTGAAATTTTTGCACTATTTAAAGTACAAAAGATTGAGGTTTGGAGCTCTTTTGTGCAAATTTCGGCGTCATCTTTTGGATCTAAGTTTTTTTGATCATGGGTAAACTATGTTAGGTTCTAATTTTGAAATCTAATGATGAATTTGGGGTCAATTTTGAGTTCAAAAATTGAGTCATTTCTCTTGTGCGAATTTTATGAATAATTTTGAAGTTTGAGTTGATTTCTTACTTCAAAAACTATTGGGTGATACTTAAAAGTACTCTATATTGATTGGGTAAACTTGATTTGAATTGGATGTTGATAGATTTGACCAATTGTGGTATTTTGAATGACTTTCTTGTTGATTCTAGATTTTACTAGTCATTCATAACTAATCTTTTGCTAATATTTTAGGATACTTGTTCTTATCCTTTGTATTAGTAATTGAATGCTTTAATTTATTTCGTGCCAATTCATTCTTGCTTTCCTTTTTATTTTCTTTGTGAATTTCTTGATCAAGTCCTTTAGTTTTATTATCCTTTTTTGATTTACATAAACTCTACTCCAAACTGATACTTGAATGCTTACTTTGAGTTGATTGAGTTGTTGGTTCTTGAAGAGATTTGAGAAAATTCTTTTGAGAGAACAAAAAAGGCAAGAGTTGGAGAGATTAATTGAGTGAGGTCTAAAAGCCTTGACCTTGAGTGTATACACTAGTGTTGAGTGATACATATGAGGGAGTGAATGTGTGAGGTACTTTGATTTTGTTGCTACTCTTTTTGGTTGCAAGCATATCTTCTATATCTTCGGATGATTCTTGTGATGATGATTTTGAAGATTATGGCTATGAGGATAATAAAAGTTACTATGGTGAAGATCATGGAGCAAATGAAAGTTATGGATCCTATGATGAAGAATGTGAGTATGATGACTCTTATGCTTCGAACAATAACTTTGAAGATGGTGATACTTCAAGGTATGACTCTTCCACATACTCTTCTTGTGATGAATCTAATAGTGAAGAAAGTGACTATGGGCTTGATGATGATAATAAGGAAACACTTGAAGAATATTCTTGTTCATCTTCTTACTATGATTCTAATTCTAAACATAAGAATGGTAGTAGTTCTTATGTTTGTTTTGTTGGAGGAGGAGGTGGTAGATCTTTCACAAAATAATTGAGACAAAATGTGAATAGATATACTACTTATGGTAAAAATGTTGTGCATTGGCCTAATGATGACTTGAATGCTTTGATAAAAAGGGATCATTGTTGAACAACATGAGTGTGATGAAGCATGCATTGATCAATTTGTGGAATAATCTTGTTTCACTCATAGAGATCATATCATGAATAATCTTGTAAAAGAGGATATTTGTCTTTTTGAGAGTGAATTTAGATACTTTGATTCTTCATTGTCTATTAATTTTTCACTCTTTAAAGATAATGTTTTATTTGAAGATAACATGATCATTTATAATGATGAACATAATGATATTTTGGATGAAGTTGATAATGTAGCAACTTTTGAAAGCTACAAGGTACATGATAATCCACTATGGGGTACAATGTGGGAAGATAATAATGAGCCTACAAATGAAAGTAAAGTAATTAATGTTAGCATGAATATTAATTTTTTTACTTATTCTACTCCATTTTTTGAAGATACATTCTTGTTGGATTATGTCAATACTTCTTTCTTAAAATATGATGATAAATCATTTAAAAATTGGGGTGATCTAATTAAAGAGCTTTATTTTATTTTATTTTTGGATGATGATTTCTTGTTGGTATTTTTGGGGATGTTTATTGTAATTCTTGATGTTGTGAGAGGATTAAATTTTATTTTTTATCCCGGTGATAGTTCTTGTTGTATTGGTATTACTTTGAAGAATTATGATAATCTTTGTCTAGTTGTTGTTTTCTCCTTTATTTTTGTAATGACCCTTCCGGTCATTTCCACGTATAAGTTTTGAAGTCAAGCAAATCGACAAAAGTTATCGTAAGTTCTTTAACAAATTTTCTGAACTTTGGGTCAAATGTCTCGGGACTTTTATCCCTATATATAAAGAGTTAGAAGTCCCCCGAAATACCAAATTGAAGGTCTACGGGTCTAGTTTCCAACGCATAAAACCTCACATCCAACCGATCTCGGAGTAAAGAGTTATGACTGTTTTATCGCGGACTGTCTGGCAGAAAATGGGTTGCGAACCGGGTCGCGAACCGGGTCGAGTCAAACTCGATTTAAGCCTCAACTTCATGTTTTAAAACGCTATTTCAGTTCCAAAACAGTGATACAACATAAGGGAGGATCCCGAGAGAATTCTTGAGTATCAAAATCGTGCGTTGGCGAATTACGAGCCTAAACTTAAGAACTTTATTAGCATCGTGCGTGTATTTGAAAATATTTTATTTAAAAGTTGAATTTGGTAAAAATTATATTAGTATTGCCTTTTCAAAATATTTTAAAGGTTTATGGAAAATATTTTTGAAACGTTATAATTGTATATGTATTTATTTTATAAAGTTTTTATACATTGTATTATTTTAACGGTGATAGTAAACTTAATTATGTTAAAATTTATTATTATAATATAGTAAGTTTTGTTTGAAATAATTTTCTATGAATTATGGTATATTTAAAATATTATATTTATTATACCACGAATTTATGCAATACCCGAGTATATACTTAACGGGTCGAGTTGGTTGCCACCTCCACTTCCAAGTGGAAGTGGAGGGCTAACACAACACTTACCAAAGTGAATGGTGGCATTAATTGAGTTGGCAGCATACACTTATGCTTTATCCAACAATTTGCAAATGTAATTGCTGTCAACATACTTATCATGTCCTTCAACATAAATTTTCATTCATCATATTGTGTTCATCATATGCGCTAACGAATATTCTGAGGGAAAATCATTTTGATAATTTATTCGGTTACCGAAAGAAAATCAATTATCTACGTCAAGTTATTCAAGCCCAAATCCGATTCTGATCTAGTTTTGGATTTTCTCAGAGTGGTTCGAGCTTGGACATCGTTCTAGCATCTTGTCATCGGACGACAGGTAGGTTACGGTTTATTTTCCCTAGACTCCGTATATATAAAATAAAATTGTATTAATGGGCATCCTTGGGTTGGTTTACTAGGTTGGTACCACAGACCTTGACCGCTTTATTCATATCCGCCTACTTTTATTCCTCCGTTGTTTGTAGTATTTGCCGTTATATCTTATTTACCCTTGTGGTCCTGTGAGGCCTTGTTGACTCTGGAACATAGAAGGTGGGATTTTGGGAATGTCCGCGAGTCCCGGGCATAGAATTATCCTTCTAGGCTGGTTATGCTTGCTGAGTAGCTGTGGGCCTGTGCAGGGTCGATAGGTTGATTGTGTGCTGGCGCGCGGACACTATTGTGTGTGATCATACCATTTCCATGCATATAAAGAGGTTTTATCCATGTTTTACTGTGGTTTTGGCTTCGGGCCTACTGGCACTGTTTTCTAAACCTTGCATGGCCCGGGGGGCCCCTTTTTGATGGAAATGATTTGGAAATGGTTGATTTCACTTGTGGAGATTTTTGGGCAAGAAAGTAAAATTATGTTTAAAATCATCAGTTTTATGATTATCGCTAGACTCGGCAGGGCCGGGGTGCTAGTTGAGTTTTCTTGTTACTTGAGATGAATTTTAGCCTCGGTCAGATCGAGCACCTGAGATGACGTTTTACTGTTTAGACCCGGCTACGCCCGGGCACCCTTGGAGGGGGTTTTGAGATATTTTCCTACTATTTTTTAGTCCTGGACAGGGTCCTGGGCATGCCATTAATTTTGAGAACCTTGGGTCTCTATCTGAATATCGAGACTGGGTCTATCTTGATACAAGACTTGCTTCCGGAGCATGTGTTCTGATACTGAGTTTTAGTATGGGGTCTGGACCTCCATGGACCTTGCATCCGGGCCAGGGGCTACGGCTGCGTGTGCCGGAGGAGGGGTAATACGGTGGACGTAAGAGGTATACGGGCAGTGTTCCTTCCATAAACCTACCTGCTGGGCCGGATCGGCACCGGAGGAGGTACATACAGGGATACCATTTCACTTGAGATCTTCATGCATCATATCATTCATTGTTTGAGGCTCCACCCTTGTTTGTTGTTTGTTGATTGTACGCTCCGGTAGTATGGGATGCCGAGGGTTTGTTTTCACTTGTTTGTGTTCCTCGGTTGTATGGGCGGCCGGGGGACTGTAGGTAGAATTTTGCTTTTTACTTGCAGAATTGTTCTCTATTATGGTTAAGTATGAGATTGGTATGATTAGTTGAGTTTGATTCATGTCTCTGAGCATGCCTATTATTACTCTCTCTCTCTTCTCTTACACTTGAGGTTACCGGTATACCATCCATTTCGTAAACTTATTTTGTATACACTGTTGTTGCAAGGACCCCAGGTGCGTTATTTATTACTTTCGCCTGTGCCTATGGTGTGTATATTCTACTTACTAGCCTCATATGTGGTTCTGTTGATTTCCCTCTGGGCTAGTTCCTGTGTACCTTTCGTTGATTTCTGTGACTACTTGCTTCTATTATGTCTGTTACTACACTTTTATCTTATATGTGCCCAGTCGGCCTATGATACCTACTGGGTACCTTATGCTTCGCATTTGGTGCTCACCCCTACCCCCTGCATCTTTGGGTGCAGATCCTAGCGTGGGCCATCGCCGTTAGATCACTGTGATTCGTGCTTGGAGATCTGTTGGGGACTACTTCAGGCTGAGGGTGAGCTCTTGGCGATCGGAGCTTAGCTTTAGTTTATCTTTTGCTTCATGTACTCTATTACCATTCAGAGACATCTGTATATATAGTTTTGGTTTATTTGCACTCCATGTATGTAGTTTGGCTCTGTACTATGATACCAGGTCTTGGGGTTTGGTTTAGTTTCCGCATATGTATATATTTATATCCCTGTTATCTATTTTATTCGTCTTGTTCCCTTATTTGCTAGATAGTAGCCCATTACTAACTGTTCTGGGCTACGGGGATTGGTTTACCTATCGAGGGTTGTAGGTGCCATCATGACCGAGAAATTGGGTCGTGACAACTTGGTATCAGAGCTTTAGGTTCACCGGTGTCATCGGTATAGGAGCCAATGTCTAGTAGAGTCTTGCGGATCGGGGCGGAGACGTCCGTACTCAATCTGTGGGAGGCTACAGTGGCATTTTAGGAAATTCGACTCTTTCATTGCTTCTGTGTCGTGCATACTACCCTTGAAGTTTCTGGAAATCTCATTTGTTCTACTTCATTCTTCCGCAGATGGTTCGTATGAGATCATCGGTATCACGCGAAGATGAGCCTCCCACTCCAACTAGGGGTCGAGGATGCCCTCGATCAGTGGCACCTGCTAGAGCTGCTAGCGTGGAGATAGAGCCCGAGCAGCATGTGGTTCAGGGGGCAGCCTAGGTACCACCAGCTCCAGTGCCAGCTCCAGCGCCAGCTCCGGTACCAGCTCCAGTGCCCACTTCTGTGCCAGCTCCAGCCACAGCTCCGTCTCCAGATATTCGGGGATTACTATTACAGCTTTTGGGTATGATTGGAGAGCGGCCTTCTGAGGTAGCGCAGACATCCGCTCAGGGGGCAGCCCTGGGTGCACAGAGCTCAGGAGCACAGCCTGCTACTATGGCTCCCCGTACAGAGGTCATTCTGGTCCCATCTGTTGCACAGCCTCTTGCTCCTCGCCCAGCTATGACAGAGTCAGAGCAGAAGGCGTTGGGTAGGATTTTAGGTTAGCACCTCCGAGATTTGCTGGTACTTCTGGACAGGATCCACATGACTTTATTACTACCTGTGAGGAGATGTTGCATCATCTGGGTTTGTTAGAGACTCATGGGGTTGGTTATACTACCTACCAGTTGGAGGGCCCAGCAAAGTTATGGTGGAGGGCTCAGGTTGCTTGTAGACCACCATCGTCACCTCCTTTGACCTGGTCTGAGTTTTATGAGGCCTTTATGGCCAAGTTCCTACCTCAGAGTGATCGTGAGCGTCGTAGGGAGCAGTTTACTCACCTTACGCTGGGGTCTACGACTATCTCGGAGTATGAGACCCATTTTCATCAGCTAGCACCGTTCGGAGCTATGATCATTCCTACCGAGACAGATAGGGTTCGCAGATTTGTATGGGGTTTGAGGCCAGAGATCAGGTAGCCAGCTGAGATATTGATTGCCAGTGGTCGGTCATTCCAGGCTATTGTAGACTATGCCCGCCCTGTGGAGGACTTACAGCGACATGATCAGGGGTCCAGAGATAAGAGGCCTCGACATCAAGGTGTCTACAGTGGTTCCAGATATAGTGGTAGAGGTCTTGGCCAGTGGAGCCAGAGTCATCAGCCACAGTAGCACCAGGGTCAGTCCAGCCGACCGGTTCAGGCTTCCCTTCAGACTTTCGGTAGTACCCAGTTCGAGCAAGGTCAGAGCAGCCATCAGGGCTATGGCGGCCAGTCTTCGAGGGGTACAGTTTCTGGGGCATCAGGTCGTGGTGGTCATTTGGGATTTGCGGGTTCATCTCGACTGAGTAGTCCATCAGGGGCTTGTTTTACTTATGGTGCGATTGGTCATTTTGCTAGAGATTGCCCTCAGCAGGGTACAGTGTCTAGGGTTGTTCGCCGGAGGGCCTTTCTTGATCGGGTGAGGCTGTGTCTAGCCCCAGTGCCTTCACATGACCCGGGGGTGGCTTATTTGTGGGTGTCTCTTGGCTGTCGAAGATATGAGATGTGATGGTGCCAGGACATCGAGAACGAGGACAGGCTGACGCGGCACGTGACGTGTGAGTGGAGGAGCGGAGTGGGCGTAGTGTAGGAGGCCCGTGAGAGCAGTCGGGATCTAGTGGTGAGGAGTACCTACGCTCGTCAGGGTCTTATACGTGACAGCGGCGTCCTAGGAGGACTAGTGCAGAGCTAAGAAAGCCGTCGAGAATGCTAGCGTGTTAGTTTACAGGTGTGATTATATTTGCTGGTGTTAGACCATAGCAGGAGTTGCTCAGACTTATTGCAGTGTAGTTGATCCTGGATCTGCCACTTGTGCATAGCGAGAAGACTGCCTCCATTTGGGGCCTTGTTTGGAGGTTCCTGGCTAGTGAGGCCATAGTATCTGTTCTTCCTTTACGTGGTCGACCCAGTAGGGACAATTCTTTAGTAGAGGATCGGCACTGGTGAGTCCTGTAAATGTTATCTGTTGGTGGAGTCAGAGACTGGGGTGATTCTTGAGATGATTCGTTGATACTGCTAAGATTTTTGATTGATACTGGGCATGGAGGAACTGGTTATTCGCCTCACCGTGTGGTTTTGGATGTTATCTCAAGCTACCATACCGATGAGCTGGCCCAGTGTATCCCCGGTTGTGTGGCAGGGTTTTGTTAGCCATGCACCATCTGGGATCATCTCTTGTCTTCGAGCTAGGAAGTTGATTTCCCGTGGGTGTTTAGCTTATCTAGCATATGTCCAAGATGTTAGTGCTGACCCTACTTCTCCTGAGTCTGTTCCTGTGGTTAGAGACTTCCTCGATGTGTTTCCTACTGACCTGCCAGGCCTTCCACCTGAGAGAGATATTGATTTCGCTATTGAGCTAGAGTCGGGCACTAGGCCCATTTCTATTTCTCCTTACCGTATGGCTCCTGCTGAGTTGAGGGAGCTTAAGGAGCAGCTCCAGGATCTGTTAGCTAAGGGGTTTATTAGACCTAGTGTGTCACCGTGGGTGCTCCTGTTCTCTTCGTGAAGAAGAAGGATGGTTCGATGCGCATGT
>QJPP01006226.1:0-21445 GCA_003996215.1 Jaltomata sinuosa
CATGCCGATAGCTCGAATGGAAGCTGTTATATATAAGAAAACTCTGCCAAGGGAACAAACTGATCCCATGAACCTCCAAAGTCAAGAACACAGGCTCGAAGCATGTCCTCCAAAATCTGAATGGTCCTCTCGGACTGGCCATCTGTCTGAGGGTGGAAAGCGGTGCTAAGATGAACCTCTGTACCCAAATCTCGCTGAATAGCCCTCCAGAACTGAGATGTGAACTGAGTGCCGTGATCTGAAATAATAGAAGCTGGGACCCCATGTAATCGAACAATCTCACGAAGGTAAATCTGAGCTAACCTCTCTGCACCATAAGAAGTCTGAACTGGCAAGAAATGTGCTGACTTAGTCAGCCTATCAACAATCACCCATATGGAATCAAACCCATGAGAAGTACGAGGCAAACCAGCAACGAAGTCCATAGTAATCCTTTCCCACTTCCACTCAGGAATGGGAAGCCAAAAAGAAGTTCTTATCCCGTTATTTATATATTCGGGTATTGCATAAATTCGTGGTATAATAAATATAATTTTTGAATATACCATAATTAACAGAAAATCATTTTAAATAAAACTTACTATATTATAATAATAATTTTCAACATAACTAAATTTACTATCTCCGTTAAAATATTTTTCAAAGGTAATAGTAATATAATATAACTTCCTACCACCTTCGACTTTTAAATAAAATATTTTCAAATACGCACGATTTCGATACTCAAGAATTCTCTCGGGATCCTCCCTTATTTTTTATAACTATTTCGGAACTGAAATGGCGTCTCAAAACGTGAAGTTGAGGCTTAAATCGCGTTTAACCCGGCCCGGTTCGCGACCCGGTTCGCAACCCGTTTTCTGCCAAACAGTCCGCGGTAAAACAGTCATAACTTTTTACTCCGAGATCAGTTGGACGTTAGGTTTTGTGCGTTGGAAACTAGACTCGTAGACCTTCGATTTGGTATTTCGGGGGACTTCTAACTCTTTATATATTGGGAGAAAAGCCCTGAGACATTTGACCCAAAGTTCAGAAAATTTGTTAAAGAACTTACGATAACTTTTGTCGATTTGCTTGACTTCAAAACTTATACGTGGAAATGACCGGAAGGGTCATTACAAATACATACAAGTTTTTACATCTTGCTGTAAATATCTTACTGCCTGGGCTAGTTCTATTCCTGACATTTTCCAATATAATACTAAAGATTTATCTATATTTTTATCTGATACTGCTACTGAATAGTTAGCACTTATTATAAATTTAAACTTTTGGTATATTAAATTTCCTTTAACTGCACTTATTATGCTTTTTTCTATAGGTTCTATTATCCTATCGTCTGCTAAATACATTTCTATTGGTGTATCTATTCCTTCTCTAAAACAAGCTTTTATTAATATTTCTGTTCCACCTAGATGTACGTATTTTATTGGATCTCTTACTTTTAGATTTTGTATTTCTTTATTTATGATCCTCCTACTTATCAAGGGGATTTTAGCTTTTCCTTGTATATATTTGCAATCTATTACATGTTCTTTCTGGCTTACTACGTAGTATTCTTCTTTCTGTCTTTTGAATAAGTTTCTTATAACTGGTATACTAAATATTTTATCTACATTTAGGTCTAATTCCTTTCCTTTTATTTGATCAAATATCTTATAATCAAATATTATTTTTTGATCCGTAGATTTTTCATCTAGATATTCTTCTTTGTTTATTATTTGTATCTCTTTTTCAGTCATTACTTATTTCACTTTCTTCTTCCTCTGATATTTCATATATACTATCGTCGCTATCTAGTTTATAGTCTATGTATTCTATTTGTGTATATTTTTCGTTTTCTTCTAATATTATTTCTGATATTTGTTTTTTCTGTGGATTTCTTGGTAATCTACAATTTTTAGCTATATGTCCTAGTTTTTCGCAGTTATAGCATGTACATTCTGTTAATTTTCGCTTTGGTCTATATGGTCTTTTTGTTTTATAGTTTTTTACATAATATTTTCTATTTGGGTTTATATTTCTATACTTAGATTTATATTTTTTATATCTCTTATTTTTAGAGTATGGTTTTTTATAATAATTAATTTCATCTTTACACCCGAATTTAGGTGCTACTTTATTGTTACAACATACTAGATTTTTTATTAGAGTTTTCTCTATTTGTAGTTTTTCTCTATATTCTTCACAAGTATTAGAATACCAGTGATGTAAATATTTTATTCTAGCTCCTAATGTATCTGTCAGTTCTGCTTCTTTCCAATTTTTTATTATTTTTGAACTAAATGGTTCAGGTAATTTTGTAAAATAGAATTGTCTGATTTCTTTACTTTCTTCCGTATTATATGATCCTTTATAATAATATTCTTTAAATGCACATGTATATTCGTCTATATAACACATGTTGCATATTTCTAATTTTATCATTAAATTTCTATTTATGACTTTTTCTTTATTTTGTTCTTCATATTTTGTCATCATACTACTAAATTCATTTCTTATTGTAATGACCCTTCCGGTGATTCCCACGTTTAAGTTTGAAGTCAAGCAAATCGACAAAAGATATCGTAAGACCTTTAACAAATTTCCTGAACTTTGGGTCAAATGTCTCGGAGCTTTTCTCCCAATATATAAAGAGTTAGAAGTCCCCCGAAATACCAAATCGAAGGTCTACAAGTCTAGTTTCCAACGCACAAAACCGCACATCAAAATAATCTCGGAGCAAAGAGTTATGACTGTTTTACCGCGGACTGTCTGGCAGAAAATGGGTTGCGAACCGGGTCGCGAACCGGGTCGGGTTAGACGCGATTTAAGCCTCGACGTCATGTTTTAAAATGCCATTTCAGTTCCAAAACAGTTATAAAACATAAGGGAGGATCCCGAGAGAATTCTTGAATATCGAAATCGTGCGTAGGCGAATTACGAGCCTAAACTTAAGAACCTTATTAGCATCGTGCGTGTATTTGAAAATACGTTATTTAAAAGTTGAAATTGGTAAAAATTATATTGTTATTTCCTTTCCAAAATATTTTAAAGGTTTATAAAAAATATCTTTGATACGATATAAGTATATATGTATTTATTTTATAAGGTTTTTATACTCCGTAATATTTTAACGGAGATAGTAAAATTAGTTATGTTGAAAATTATTATTATAATATAGTAGGTTTTATTAGAAATGATTTTCTAATAATTATGGTATATTTAAAATACTATATTTATTTTACCACAAATTTATGCAATACCCGAATATATACCTAACGGAGGGAAATTGGTTGCCACCTCCACCTCCACGTGGAAGTGGAGGGGCTAACACAGCATACAGCAAGTGGAATGGTGGCGTCACTAGAAAGCTTGTCATTCAACTATATTAAATTGTCCATTATGAGTATTACTTTCCAATTTCAAATAGTTACTGAAACATAGACCAATTCTTCATTGTTTAATTACTATACTTATGATTGGAGAGGTTGTGGAGAAAAATCATTTTGATGATTTACTCGGTTACCGAAAGAAAATCAATTATCTACGTTAAGTTGTTCCATCCCAAATCCGATTCCGATTCCGATTTAGTTTTGGGTTTTCTCGGAGTGGTTCGAGCTTGGACATCGTTGTTCCAGCAGCTTGTCATCGGACGACAGGTAGGTTACGGTTTAATTTCCCTAGACTCCGCATATATAGAATAAAATTGTATTAATGGGCATCCTTGGGTTGGTTTATTAGGTTGGTACCACAGACCTTGACTTTGTTCATGTCCGCCTACTTTTGTTCCTCCGTTGCTTGTAGTATTTGCCGATATATTTTATTTACCCTTGTGGTCCTGTGAGGCCTTGTTGACTCTGGAACATAGAAGGTGGGATTTTGGGAATGTCCGCGAGTCCCGGGCATAGAATTATCCTTCTAGGCTGGTTATGCTTGCTGAGTAGCTGTGGGCCTGTGCAGGGTCGATAGGTTGATTGTGAGCTGCGGGGCAGCAATTGTGTGTGATCATACCATTTCCATGCATATAAAGAGGTTTTATCCATGTTTTACTATGGTTTGGCTTCGGGCCTACTGACACTGTTTTCTAAACCTTGCATGGCCCGGGGGGGCCGTTTTTGATGGAAAATGATTTGGAAATGGTTGATTTCACTTGTGGTTTAAAATCATCAGTTTACGATTATCACTAGACTCGGCAGGGCCGGAGTGCTAGTTGAGTTCTCTTACTACTTGAGATGATTTTTAGCCTCGGTTGGACCGAGCCCCTGAGATGACTTTTTACTGTTTAGACCCGGCGACGCCCGGGCACCCTTGGAGGGTTTTTTGAGATATTTTCCTACTATTTTTTAGTCCTGGACAGGGTCTGGGCATGCATATTCGAGACTGGATCTATATCTTGATATCGAGACTGGGACTCTATCTTGATACATGTTCTGATACTGAGTTTTGGTATGGGGTCGAGGACCTCCATGGACCTTGCTATCCGGGCCAGGGGCTACGGGCGGCGTGTGCCGGAAGAGGGGTATACGGGGAAGTAGAGGTATACGGGCAGAGTCCTTCCATGGAACCTACCTGCTGGGCCGGATCGGCGCCGGAGGAGGTACATACAGAGATACTATGGAACTTGAGATCTTCATGCATCATATCATTCATGGTTCGAGGTTCCACCCTTGTTTGCTGTTTGCTGATTGTACGCTCCGGTAGTATGGGATGCCGGAGGGTTTGTTTTCACTTGTTTGTGTTCCTCGGTTGTATGGGCGGCCGGGGGACTGTAGGTAGACTTTTGCTATTTACTTACAGAGTTGTTCTCTATTAGGGATGAGTATGAGATTGGTTACTGCTAGACTGTTAGTTTCTGGATTTGAGATTGTTATATGATTAGTTGGGTTGATTCATGTCTTGAGCTGCCTATTATTACTTCTTTCTCTCTTCTTCTTACACTTGAGGTTACCGGTATACCGTCCATTTCGTAAACTTATTTTGTATACACTGTTATTGCAAGGATCCCAGGTGCGTTGTTTCTTACTTTCACCTGTGTCTTTGGTGTGTATATTCTGCTTACTAGCCCCATCTGTGGTTCTGTGATTTCCCTCTGGCTAGTTCCTGTGTACCTTTCGTTGATTTCTGTGACTACTTGCTTCTATTATGTCTATTACTGCGCTTTTATCTTATATGTGCCCAGTCGGCCTATGATACCTACTGGGTACCTTATGCTTCGCATTTGGTGCTCACCCCTACCCCCTGCATCTTTGGGTGAAGATCCTAGCGTGGGCCATCGCCGTTAGATCGTTGTGATTCGTGCTTGGAGATCTGTCGGGGACTACTGCAGACTGAGGGTGAGCTCTTGGCGATCGGAGCTTAGCTTTAGTTTATCTTTTGTTTCATGTACTCTATTACCATTCAGAGACATCTGTATATATTCTTTTGGATAGTTTGCACTCCATGTATGTAGTTTGGCTCTGTACTATGATACCAGGTCTTGGGGTTTGTTTTAGTTTCCGCATGTGTATATATTTATTTACCTGTTATCTATTTTATTCGTCTTGTTCTCTTATTTGTTAGATAGTAGCCCATTACTAACTGTTCTGGGCTACAGGGATTGGTTCACCTACCGGGGGTTGTAGGTGCCATCATGACCGAGAAATCGGGTCGTGACACTTATTGCTGTTTCATATTTTTGTAGTATTTCTATCGATGTTGTTGCAGCTTCGCCATTTATGTTTTTATTATTTGTTAATGTTTTTATACTTTCTTCTGTTAAATTTAATAACCATAGTTTTACTGTTCCTATTAATGTCCTTTCTATATATCCTAGTGCTTTTGTCATTTGTATTTTGTTGTCTATTAATTGTTTTGCTATATATCCCATCCATAATTGGATAATTTTATTTGTGTCTGTTACACAATCTAGATCTAAGAAGTTATATTGTTCTACTGGTGGAGTTGGTGTCCATTTCTCATTATATCGTTTCTTCCATATTTTATCCTGTCTATCTGAGTTTTCATAACTCCTTTTATAGTATTTTGGACCTGGTTTAGGGTCTCTTTCTCTTGAAGTACTTGGTTTTTCTTCTGCTTTACTCATGTTTATTTCTATGTTTTCACCATTTTATATATCTTTTAATAATTCTGTATATGTTTCACTTGTTTCCGAATTTTGTTCTTCATTAGTTTCATTTATTTCATCTATTCTTAATTCTGGTAAATTATGCTCTTCGTTATTTTCTTTTAGTTGTAATTTTTCTTTAAATGATCTTATTTCGTTTTGTAATTTTTCTTGTTCTTTTTCTTCTTTTTCTTTTTGTCTTTTTTCATATATTTCTTTTAACATTGCTAGTTCTTTTTCTAATTCTAATATTTTTGTATTTTTAATACTTTCTATTTTCTGTACTTCTATTTTTGTTTCTTGTATTATTTTATTTATTTCATTCTTTCTGTCTATCTCTTCGTTTTCTTTCATTACTCTTACCATAGCTGCTAAGCTATCTTCTAATTTGGCTGATTCTCTTTCTAGCATTAGGTTTAAAGTTTCTCCTATTTTCTTATAGCTTCTTCCTAGATTAGAAAGTACTATTTTTATTTTTATTCCTTCTAGATTTTTGAAGGTTTTTTCTTCTATTACATATTTTTCCTTATTCATTTATAATTTGTTTTGTAATTTATATGTTAGTTTTTGTAATTCTATGTATAAATAAAATATTTCCTTTCTTTGTGCCAATATTGATTTATGGCATACTCCTGCAAATATATTTTCACTAAGTCTTTGTTCTCTATGTGTTATTTCTTGTCTTATTTGTTTAATCATTTCTGTTAGCTCTTCCTCGTACTTATTCATTGGATGTCTTTTCTTTCTTTAAGTATTTTATATATTTGTATTCCATTTTAGATATAGTATCTATTAACTTATTTAGCCTGTTGTTATCAGTTTTTGTAATACTAAGTTGTTTATATTCTGGATATAAATTTTTTAATTTTCTTTTTATTTTTCTTATTCTCTTTTTAGTATGTTTTAAATCATCCATTTTTTTATATTTTTTTATAATAATCTTCCCTTAGGGGAATTAATGTTTATCTCTGTTCCTTATTTTTATAAGGAAAAACATACTATTTCCTTTTATTTTTTTATCTCTCTCTTATATGTCATAATGTTTTTTTATAACTCGTCCAAAAAATTAGTAAATACTAAATAAATAGTAAAAAAGGAAATAATTATAAGAGGAATACCAATAAAAATAAAATTTGAAATATACCAAGAAAAAAATATAATATTAGGAATAAAATGGTTAGAAAAAATGAAACCATATAGTATAGAAAATAAACAATTAATAATAACACATGAAAATAAGAGAATAATAATAATAAAAAGAGTTTAAAAAAGTATGAAATGAAGATATATATACTAGCAAAAATAATAGTGGAAGGATATAATAATAGATATTATACACCAATGATAGACACAGGAGCAGAAGCTAATATATTTAAATATAATTGCTTACCAGAAGAAAAATGGGAGAAGCTAAAAACACCTATAGTAGTGACAAGATTTAATAATGAAGGAAGTTTGATCACACATAAAGCAAAAAATATAAAAAGACAAATATTGGATAAAATACTAACAATAGAAGAAGTATATAATTACGAACTAACTACAAAAGATATATTATTAGGAATGCCCTTTTTAGAAAACCTATATCCACACACAATAACGAAAACACATTGGTGGTTCTAGAAATAGTATATTCAGATTAATGATTAATTACGAATACTTACAATATTGGTACGAAACTAAGGTAGACATAATCCTACTAGGAAACTTGATAAAAGAAAATATAGAAATGTATCAAAGAACCCAAAATATAGAATATTTAAAATATATTCTAGAAAATGTAAAAGAAATAATCAGGTTAATTCCCCTAAGGGAAGATTATTATAAAAAAATATAAAATACTTAAAGAAACAAAGACCTAAACCAGGTCCAAAATACTATACAAGGAGTTATGAAAACTCACATAGACAGGATAAAATATGGAAGAAACGATATAATGAGAAATGGACACCAACTCCACCAGTAGAATAATATAACTTCTTAGATCTAGATTGTGTAACAGACACAAATAAAATTATCCAATTATGGATGGGATATATAGCAAAACAATTAATAGACAACAAAATACAAATGACAGAAGCACCAGGATATATAGAAAGGACATTAATAGGAACAGTAAAACTATGGTTATTAAATTTAACAGAAGAAAGTATAAAAATATTAAGAAATCATAAAAACATAAATGGCGAAGCTGCAACAACATCGATAGAAATACTACAAAAATATGAAACAACAATATACTCGGCATGATACTCTTCTCTTTTAAACAGTATTTCTCATACTTTGGTACTCCCTAACACGACTTCTTGCCTCAACGGTTTCCCTCTCATGATAGTACTGTTCTTAGAAGTTTTCTCTCCTTTCCCATTTACTAGCAAACTATGTAACATGCCTTTAGAATAATTCCAGCATATAGTAACGAATATAAAATTTATTCTACCATAATTATGATTATCAGGAATATGTGAGTTTAGCTATGCATATTCATATGACAGTATATATCAACATAAGTATATCTGTATACCTGCACGGTAGTTTTCTCATCGGAGTTAGCTTTGTCCATGGTTATTATATCTTTCTATCTAGCTCTGATACCAAACTTGCGGAAGTGAGAGGAATTGAGAAATTATAAGAGAGAGAGAGAGAAGTAGAGAGAAAGGGATGGAGAAAGGGACTAATTCCTTTAAAAAAGAAATATTATAATAAAGCATTTAATGAATAAATACGAGGAAGAACTAACAGAAATGATTAAACAAATAAGACAAGAAATAACACATAGAGAACAAAGACTTAGTGAAAATATATTTGCAGGAGTATGCCATAAATCAATATTGGTACAAAGAAAGGAAATATTCTATTTATACATAGAATTACAAAAACTAACATATAAATTACAAAACAAATTATAAATGAATAAGGAAGAATATGTAATAGAAGAAAAAACCTTTGAAAACCTAGAAGGAATAAAAATAAAAATAATATTTTCTAATCTAGGAAGAAGGTATAAGAAAATAGGAGAAACCTTGAACCTAATGCTAGAAAAAGAATCAGCTAAATTAGAAGATAGTTTAATAGCTATGGTAAGAATAATGAAAGAAAATGAAGAAATAGACAGAAAGAATGAAATAAATAAAATAAAACAAGAAGCAAAAATAGAAGTACAAAAAATAGAAAATATTAAAAATACAAAAATATTAGAATTAGAAAAGGAACTAGCAATGTTAAAAGAAATATATGAAAATAGACAAAAAGAAAAAGAACAACAAGAAAAATTACAAAATGAAATAAGATCATTTAAAGAAAAATTACAACTAAAAGAAAATAACGAAGAGCATAATTTACCAGAATTAAGAATAGATGAAATAAATGAAAGTAATGAAGAACAAAATTCGGAAACAGGTGAAACATATACAGAATTATTAAAAGATATAGAAAATGGTGAAAACATAGAAATAAACATGAGTAAAGTAGAAGAAAAACCAAGTACATCAAGAGAAAGAGACCGGAAACCCTTTACAGACGACTTTTACTGTTTATGAATAGTATATGTCATAATGACCTTTACTATTCATAAATAGTAAGTACTATTCATGAACAGTTAATTTACTATTCATGAATATGACTCTTTTCCTACTTTACGACTTTTTACATATAAAAACAAAAGACTTTACTTTTACACTTTACATCTGTCTAATATATTGGCCGTTTATTTTGGCCGACACAACACGACTAAAACTTATTACAATAATTACATAACTGCTTTGTTAATATCTTCTTTGTAGCTATCTTCGGTATCTGCAAGCTGTCCTTCTTTTGTTAATCCATTTATTCAAGCTGAACTTCTGGAATAACGTTATCTTCTCCTTTGCATTTGGAGCATATATGGTCTGGGTATTTATGACCAATTAGCTTGCAATATCTGGTTAATAATTCATCTGAAATGTATCCTTCTTTCAAGGCTCTAGTTGTTGGTTTTAGCTCTGGTTTTAATAAAGATAAAATCCATTTCTGGACTTCATCCATATCTGCTTGTCGTAACTCTCTTGAATTAGCATAGATCATTAAATGATCTCTAGAATAATAACTCCATATGGCATTGCCTTGTAGATAATTTGTAGCTAATTCCTGGATAATTGTTGATATACCAATTATTCTCTTATTTGCATAAAAATTTGGTATCTCAACTTTTGGTATCTCTGCTTGTCGCGATATATCTTCCGGTATAATCATTTCCCTGGTCAGGCCTATTTTGACTACCTGAATTAGGGGTTTTATTTCATCATATAATATTTCTGCTGGTGCTGTGTAGAATTTTATAAAAAATAAATTTCCTTTTGTAATTCGTTTATATGTAATAAAGGCTTTGTGGAGTTCTGGAATTCCACTTATCTCTTCGCCGTCGTATGTATATACAGTGCTAAGTAATCCGTAGTTATAACAAGTTCTAACTAGGTTTGGATTTGTTTTTGGCTGTGCTATCAGCCGGTTATATCCTTGTAGTTTTTGGGTTAAATAATCTTGTGTTTTTTCGGGGGTGGTGGTAGATCTCGGGTTAAGGTTTAGGAAAGTTTGTATCTTATAGATATTTTCGATGTAGGTTTGGGTAATATGATTGTATATCTTTTTATCTTTGTGGAGGCTATTTGCATATGTGGATGTCTGGGGTATGGCACTTGATATCTCAGTGGGTTGTCTTTTGTGGGTAAATGGTTTATCAAATACCTTGTTCAGATTTGTATTTGTAAATGGTTTTATGCTAGCTTTTTTATTTCCTGCAGCCTTGCTTGTACCTGCAGCTGTATTTAACAAATCGTTATGGGTTTTAAGGAGTTTCCCAACGTCTCCTTTTAGCTCTGGAATTTTTAAGTCTTCCGATCGACTTAGCTACGCATGTTTAGAGTCATGCTGCTGACTTAGCTCTATCTTTGTAATCTCGTTCCTATACTGTCCACTTTCAGGGAAAGCGTAGTAAGGATTGAGAGTATATCTGGAGTATTATCCTCCGTCTGTTTACTTTTGTCTTGATAAGTAATCTGCAATTGCATTCTTGTTAGTTGAAATTACTTCAATTGTAAATGTGAAGTTTTGTATACTTAATACAAGCCTTCTTATTTCTTTTGTAGTAACTGAATCTTGTATTTTCCTTGTAAGCCACCATTTAACTTGTGTATTATCTGTTCTTACAAGAAATTTATTATAAACTATATATGGTTCAAAGTTTAACAGACATTTATATAATGCAAATAGTTCTTTCCAATTTATTTCCCATTTAATTTGTGGTTCGGTATATGATCCTGAGTAATATCTACAATGATGTTCTATTTTTTCATTTTTATATTTATATTTTAATACTCCGCCGTAGCTATGGTCGCTAGAGTCTGTTTCTACTATGTATGTAAATTGTTTATTTTCATCTGGAAAAAATAGTTTTGGTAATTGTTTACACATATTTTTAATATTCCTTATATGGGTTTTATCTGTGTCATCAAAATGGTATTCTACATACTTCTTTAATTTTTTCTGTAATGGTTTTAGATTTTCTGCTAGCTTAGGTATATATTCTCGTACTTGGTTAACTAATCCTAAAAAGGATTGTAGTTTCTTTTTTGTGTCAAGCATTTCGTCCAATCCAATTATTTTTTGTACTATATGTGTTTGCATTTTTATCCCGTTTTTATCTATTTGTATTCCTAGAAATTCTATTTGGTTTTTCATTATTTCTGCCTTCTCTTTGCTTAGACTGATTCATGAGATTTCTATAATATGTATAAATTTTTCTAATAATCTTATATGTTCTTCTTGTGTTCTAGAGTATAGTAATATATCGTCTATATAGACTATACAATTTTCTAGCTGGCTAAAATAGTTATCCATAAAGTGTTGGTATCTACCTGGTGCATTTTTATATCCAAATGGTAATACATTCCATTCATAGAATCCTTGTGGTACTGTAAAAGCTGTCAATTTTTTAGATTCATCTTCTAGTTTTAGGTAATAAAATCCTGATTTACAATCAAATTTACTAAAATAATTATATCCTTGTATTTGTCTTATTTTTAATATTTTATTTGGTATTGGGTAGTTATATGTTTTGGTTTTTGCATTTAAATTTCTATAATCTATGACCATCCTAGTTTTTCCTCTTTTTTGTTCACTATGTTTATTTACTATGAATGCTGGGCTAGAATGTTTGCTATTACTTTCTTATATATAGGTTTTTTCTAGTAATTCATTAATATGCATTTTAAATTCTTCTAAATCATTGAAATTATATCTTAAAGGTTTTTGGGTTATAATACTATTTTCCTCTATAAGTTCTATTTTAACTTTTGTTCTGTGGTTTTCCCATCCTTTTAATGGTTCTTCACTATACAGTGTTTCTAATTTTTCTTGTATTGTCTTTATTTTGTTTATTGAAAATATGATTAATTCTATTTTATGATCTAACTGATTTATGTTTTCTAATTTTTGGTTTATTTTTTCACTTCTTTTTATCCATTCTGTTGTCCTCCTATTTTTGTTACTAACTCGTTTTGCTCCTACTTTGTTGTTACATGGTGTTGTGAACCACCAATGTATTTTCGTTATTGTATGTGGATATAGGTTTTCTAAAAAGGGCATTCCTAATAACATATCTTTTGTTGTTAGTTCGTAATTATATACTTCTTCTATTGTTAGTATTTTATCCCATATTTGTATTTTTATATTTTTTGCTTTATGTGTGATCATACTTCCTTCATTATTAAATCTTGTCACTACTATAGGTGTTTTTAGCTTCTCCCATTTTTCTTCTGGTAAGCAATTATATTTAAATATATTAGCTTCTGCTCCTGTGTCTATCATTGGTGTATAATATCTATTATTATATCCTTCCACTATTATTTTTGCTAGTATATATATCTTCATTTCATACTTTTTAAAACTCTTTTTATTATTATTCTCTTATTTTCATGTGTTATTATTAATTGTTTATTTTCTATACTATATGGCTTCATTTTTTCTAACCATTTTATTCCTAATATTATATTTTTTCTTGGTGTATTTCAAATTTTATTTTTATTGGTATTCCTCCTATAATTATTTCCTTTTTTACTATTTCTTTAGTATTTACTAATGTTTTTGGTAGGTCTGGACATGACTGGTTTTTTACTTTTATCTTATCTCCCATAACTAATTCTTTTGTTATGTTATTTTCTTCTTGTCCTATATCTATTAATATTAAACATCTTTGTTCATTTATTATTCCTGTTATATAGTATTGTTTTAGTTCCTCTTTTTGATGTTTTATTAGTCTTGTAGATGATTCTTGTATTTCTGGTTCGTAATTTATACTTGTGCTTTCATATTTTCTACCTGATATGCTTAATCTCGGTTCATAGTTTATTCTTTTAGATGTACTTAATCTTTCTTTTACTATTTCTAAATCTTCATCAAAATCTATTTCTTTGTAACTATATTCATTTTTGTCTATTAGGGTAACTATCTTTTCAAAGAGGTTTTCTATTTTTATCCTATTTATTTTATTTTTTGCTGTTATTTTATGTTTAGTAGTTAATACATACAAGTTTTTACATCTTGCTGTAAATATCTTACTGCCTGGGCTAGTTCTACTCCTGACATTTTCCAATATAATACTAAAGATTTATCTATATTTTTATTTGATACTGCTACTGAATAGTTAGCACTTATTATAAATTTAAACTTTTGGTATATTAAATTTCCTTTAACTGCACTTATTATGCTTTTTTCTATAGGTTCTATTATCCTATCGTCTGCTAAATATATTTCTATTAGTGTATCTATTCCTTCTCTAAAACAAGCTTTTATTAATATTTCTTTTCCACCTAGATGTACGTATTTTATTGGATCTCTTACTTTTAGATTTTGTATTTCTTTATTTATGATCCTCCTGCTTATCAAGGGGATTTTAGCTTTTCCTTGTATATATTTGCAATCTATTACATGTTCTTTCTGGCTTACTACGTAGTATTCTTCTTTCTGTCTTTTGAATAAGTTTTTTATAACTGGTATACTAAATATTTTATCTACATTTAGGTCTAATTCCTTTCCTTTTATTTGATCAAATATCTTATAATCAAATATTATTTTTTGATCCGTAGATTCTTCATCTAGATATTCTTCTTTGTTTATTATTTGTATCTCTTTTTCAGTCATTACTTATTACACTTTCTTCTTCCTCTGATATTTCATATATACTATCGTCGCTATCTAGTTTATAGTCTATGTATTCTGTTTGTGTATATTTTTCGTTTTCTTCTAATATTATTTCTGATATTTGTTTTTTCTGTGGATTTCTTGGTAATCTACAATTTTTAGCTATATGTCCTAGTTTTCTGCAGTTATAGCATGTACATTCTGTTAATTTTCGCTTTGGTCTATATGGTCTTTTTGTTTTATAGTTTTTTACATAATATTTTCTCTTTGGGTTTATATTTCTATACTTAGATTTATATTTTTTATATCTCTTATTTTTAGAGTATGATTTTTTATAATAATTAATTTCATCTTTACACCCGAATTTAGGTGCTACTTTATTGTTACAACATACTAGATTTTTTATTAGAGTTTTCTCTATTTGTAGTTTTTCTCTATATTCTTCACAAGTATTAGAATACCAGTGATGTAAATATTTTATTCTAGCTCCTAATGTATCTGTCAGTCCTGCTTCTTTCCAATTTTTTATTATTTTTGAACTAAATAGTTCAGGTAATTTTGTAAAATATAATTGTCTGATTTCTTTACTTTCTTCCGTATTATGTGATCCTTTATAATAATATTCTTTAAATGCACATGTATACTCGTCTATATAACACATGTTGCATATTTCTAATTTTATCATTAAATTTCTATTTATGACTTTTTCTTTATTTTGTTCTTCATATTCTGTCATCATACTACTAAATTCATTTCTTATTGATGTTTCATATTTTTGTAGTATTTCTATCGATGTTGTTGCAGCTTCGCCATTTATGATTTTATTATTTCTTAATGTTTTTATACTTTCTTCTGTTAAATTTAATAACCATAGTTTTACTGTTCCTATTAATGTCCTTTCTATATATCCTGGTGCTTCTGTCATTTGTATTTTGTTGTCTATTAATTGTTTTGCTATATATCCCATCCATAATTGGATAATTTTATTTGTGTCTGTTACACAATCTAGATCTAAGAAGTTATATTGTTTTACTGGTGGAGTTGGTGTCCATTTCTTATTATATCGTTTCTTCCATATTTTATCCTGTCTATCTGAGTTTTCATAACTCCTTGTATAGTATTTTGGACATGGTTTAGGGTCTCTTTCTCTTGATGTACTTGGTTTTTCTTCTACTTTACTCATGTTTATTTCTATGTTTTCACCATTTTCTATATCTTTTAATAATTCTGTATATGTTTCACTTGTTTCCGAATTTTGTTCTTCATTAGTTTCATTTATTTCATCTATTCTTAATTCTGGTAAATTATGCTCTTCGTTATCTTCCTTTAGTTGTAATTTTTCTTTAAATGATCTTATTTCATTTTGTAATTTTTCTTGTTGTTCTTTTTCTTCTTTTTCTTTTTGTCTTTTTTCATATATTTCTTTTAACATTGCTAGTTCTTTTTCTAATTCTAATATTTTTGTATTTTTAATATTTTCTATTTTTTGTACTTCTATTTTTGCTTCTTGTTTTATTTTATTTATTTCATTCTTTCTGTCTATTTCTTCATTTTCTTTCATTATTCTTACCATAGCTGTTAAGCTATCTTCTAATTTAGCTGATTCTTTTTCTAGCATTAGGTTCAGGGTTTCTCCTATTTTCTTATACCTTCTTCCTAGATTAGAAAATATTATTTTTATTTTTATTCCTTCTAGGTTTTCAAAGGTTTTTCTTCTATTACATATTCTTCCTTATTCATTTATAATTTGTTTTGTAATTTATATGTTAGTTTTTGTAATTCTATGTATAAATAGAATATTTCCTTTCTTTGTGCCAATATTGATTTATGGCATACTCCTGCAAATATATTTTCACTAAGTATTTGTTCTCTATGTGTTATTTCTTTTCTTATTTGTTTAATCATTTCTGTTAGTTCTTCCTCGTATTTATTCATTAAATGCTTTATTATAATATTCCCTTTTTAAAGGAATTAGTCTTTGTTTCTTTAAGTATTTTATATTTTTTTATAATAATCTTCCCTTAGGGGAATTAACCTGATTTTTTCTTTTACATTTTCTAGAATATATTCTAAATATTCTATATTTTGGGTTCTTTGATACATTTCTATATTTTCTTTTATCAAGTTTCCTAGTAGGATTATGTCTACCTTAGTTTCGTACCAATATTCTAAGTATTCGTAATTAATAATTAATCTGAATATACTATTTCTAGATCTGAATATATTTCCCAATCGTCATCTATATTTAAATTTTCTAGATCTATCCCGTACCATTGTGATTTTCTATTAAATATTTTTTCCCATATATTTTTTTTTAAATCTACTATCCTTATGTCTTTTAGTGCATATAAAACTAATGTTTTATAATTATTTATCGCTTCTTCATGTAAACTAGTCATTTTTATGATACTTTTTTCTCAATTATTCCCTCTAATCATATTTTATGATAGGATACTTTTTATATAAGCTTACTATAAACTGGATTATTCAAGAACATGTTTATTCGTCACTACTAGTATTGTACTCGGCATGATACTCTTCTCCTTTAAACAGTATTTCTCATACTTTGGTACTCCCTAACATGGCTTCTTGCCTCAATGGTTTCCCCCTCATGATAGTACTGTTCTTAGAAGTTTTCTCTCCTTTTCCATTTACTAGCAAACTATGTAACATGCCTTTAGAATAATTCCAGCATGTAGTAACGAATATAAAATTTATTCTACCATAATTATGATTATCAGGAATATGTGAGTTTAGCTATGCATATTCATATGATAGTATATATCAACATAAGTATATCTGTATACCTGCACGGTAGTTTTCTCATCGGAGTTAGCTGTCACGACCCGATTTCTCGGTCATGATGGCACCTACAACCCCCGGTAGGTGAACCAATCCCTGTAGCCCAGAACAGCTAGTAATGGCTACTATCTAACAAATAAGAGAACAAGACAAATAAAATGGATAATATGAATGTAAATATATACAAATGCGGAAACTAAACCAAACCCCAAGACCTGGTATCATAGTACAGAGCCAAACTACATACATGGAGTACAAGTAAACAAAAACTATATATACAGATGTCTCTGAATGGAAATAGAGTACATGCAGCAAAAGATAAACTAAAGCTAAGCTCCGATCGCCAAGAGCCCACCTTCAGTCTGAAGTAGTCTCCAACAGATCTCCAAGCACGAATCTCAACGATCTACCGGCGATGGCCCACACTAGGATCTGCACCCAAAGATGCAGGGGGTAGGGGTGAGCACCAAATGCGAAGCATAAGGTACCCAGTAGGTATCATAGGCCGACTGGGCACATATAAGATAAAAGAGCAATAATAGACAGAATAGAAGCAAGTAGTCACAGAAATCAACGAAAGGTACACAGGAACTAGCCCAGAGGGAAATCAACAGAACCACAGATGAGGCTAGTAAGCAGAATACACACACCAAAGGCGCAGGTGAAAGTAAGAAACAACGCACCTGGGATCCTTGCAACAACAGTGTATACCAAATAAGTTTACAGAATGGACGGTATACCGGTAACCTCAAATGTAAGAAGAAGAGAGAAAGAGTAATAATAGGCATGCTCAAGACATGAATCAATACTCAACTAATCATATCAACCTCAAATCCAGAAACTAACACCCTAACAGTACCAATCTCATACTTATCCATAATAGAGAAACATTCTATAAGTAAAAAGCAAAAGACTACCTACAGTCCCTCGGCCGCCCATACAACCGAGGAACACAAACAAGTGAAAACAAACCCTCCGGCATCCCATACTACCGGAGCGTACAATCAGCAAACAGCAAACAAGGGTGGAACCTCGAACCATGAATGATCTGATGCATGAAGATCTCAAGTGCCATAGTATCTCTGTATGTACCTCCTCCGGCGCCGATCCGGCCCAGCAGGTAGGTTCCATGGAAGGTCTCTGCCCGTATACCTCTACTCCCCCGTATACCCCTCTTCCGGCACACGCAGCTCGTAGCTCCTGGCACGGATAGCAAGGTCCATGGAGGTCCTCGACCCAATACCATATCTCAGTATCAGAACATGTATCAAGATAGAGTCCCAGTCTCAATATCAAGATATAGAACCAGTCTCAAATATGCATGCCCAGACCCTGTCCAGGACTAAAAATAGTAGGAAAATATCTGAAAAACCCCTCCACGGGTGCCCGGGCGTCGCCGGGTCTAAACAGTAAAAAGTCATCTCATGTGCTCGGTCCAACCGAAGCTAAAAATCATCTCAAGTAGTAAGAAAACTCATCTAGTACTCCGGCCCTGCCGAGTCTAGTGATAATAGTAAAACTGATGATTTTAAACCACAAGTGAAATCAACCATTTCCAAATCATTTCAATCAAAAACGGCCCCCGGGCCATGCAAGGTTTAGAAAACAGTGTCAGTAGGCCCAAAGCCAAAACCACGGTAAAACATCGATAAAACCTCTTTATATGCATGGAAATGATATGCTCACACACAACAATAGCTGCCCAACAGCTTACAATCAACCTACCGACCCTGCACAGGCCCACAGCTACTCAGCAAGCATAACCAGCCTAGAAGGATAATTCTATGCCCGGGACTCGCGGACATTCCCAAAATCCCACCGTCTATGTTCCAGAGTCAATAAGGCCCTCACAGGACCGCAAGGGTAAAT
Organism: Jaltomata sinuosa; assembly: GCA_003996215.1. NCBI lineage: Eukaryota > Viridiplantae > Streptophyta > Magnoliopsida > Solanales > Solanaceae > Jaltomata > Jaltomata sinuosa. Next base: position 18,929 of record QJPP01006226.1, read on the forward strand.
AAATAAAATATATCGCCAAATACTACAAACAACGGAGGAATAAAAATAGCGGACATGAATAAAGCGGTCAAGGTTTGTGGTACCAACCTAATAAACCAACCCAAGGATGCCCATTAATACAATTTTATTCTATATATACGGAGTCTGGGGAAATTAAACCGTAACCTACCTGTCGTCCGATGACAAGCTGCTGGAACACGATGTCCAAGCTCGAACTACTCCGAGAAAATCCAAAACCAAATCGGAATCGGATTCGGATTTGGGACGGAATAACTTGACAAGATAATTAATTAATTAACACAAAGTTTTTCCCTCACAATACTCCTCACGTAAATGAATAATGCTTATGCAGCAACCATGACTTAATAGAATGCTTAAGCAGCAATTTAAAGCAATTGATTCATGTAGTATTATCCAACTTAATGGAATTGCATAGTATGCATACCATTTACTCATATGCTGCCACATAGATGATTGCTGGCCACTCCCTCCACTTACACGTGGAGTGGAGGTGGCACTCACAAGGTGACAAAATGTTATTTTCGTCCCGTTATTTATATATTCGAGTATTACGTAAATTCGTGGTATAATAAATATAATATTTTAAATATACCACAATTCATAGAAAACCATTTCCAATAAAACCTATTATATTATAATAATAAATTTAAACATAACTAAATTTCCTATCTCCGTTAAAATATTACGGAGTATAAAAACTTTATAAAATAAATACTTAAACCATTAAAATATTTTGAAAAGGCAACACTAATATAGTTTTTACCAAATTAAACTTTTAAATAATTATTTCAAATACACGCACGATGCTAATGAAGTTCTTAAGTTTAGGCTCGTAATTCGCCTACGCACGATTTCAATATTCAAGAATTCTCTCGGGATCCTCCCTTATATTTTATCACTGTTTCGGAACTGAAATGGCATTTTAAAACGTGAAATTGAAGCTTAAATCGGGTTAAACCCGACCCGATTCGCGACCCGGTTTCGCAACTCCGTTTTCTGCAGACAGTCCTGCGTAAAACCAGTCATAACTCTTTACTCCGAGATCGTTGACGTGCGGTTTTTGTTGCCGTTGGAAACTAGACTCGTTAGACCTTCGATTTGGTATTTCGGGGCGACTTCTAACTCTTTTATATCGGGAGAAAAATCCCGACAGCATTTGACCCCAAAGTTCAGAAAATTTTAAAGGTCTTACGATAATCTTTTGCCTGATTTGCTGTGACTTCAACTTAAACGTGGGAAATGACCGGAAGGGTTCATTACATCACCACTACTAAAAATAAGGGCTTTCGTCCTCGAAAGTCAAGGTTCAAGAGGGTACCTGATAGGCTAAAAATACTGGCGGATACTGAACCGATATCTCTCTCGGTCTTGCTCCCAGGTTAGGCCTCCTCGACTGGACGGTCTCCACTGACACTTTTAACAACCGGATCTGCTCGAGACCTCAGTCTCCTGACATCTCTGCACAAAATATAGTTGTCGGCTCCTCAACAAAGTAAATCCTCATCCAACTGAGCGAATTCCCCAGGCAACACATGAGACTCATCTGGGATATACCGTTAAAGCATGGCATCGAAACTATGAAGACACAGGATGTATAGATGAAAACATCGGAGGTAAGGCTAACTGATAGGCAACGCTACCAACCCTCTGAAGAATCTCAAACGGCCCAATGTACCTGGGGCTAAGCTTGCCCCGCCTACCAAATCTCATTACGCCCTTCATGGGCGATACACGGAGAAACACCAAGTCATCGACACTAAACTCCAAGGCACGAAGCCTACGATCAGCATAACTCTTCTGCCTGCTCTGAGCTGCCCGAAGTCTGTCCTGAATCACTCGGACTCGGTCTAAGGAATCTCGAAGCAAATCTGTGCTCTGTGGCCCAGCACTAGAACCATCAAACCAACCTACTGGTGATCTGCAACGCCTGCTATACAAAGCCTCAAAAGGTGCCATGCCGATACTCGAATGAAAGCTGTTATTATAAGCAAACTCTGCCAAGGGAACAAACTGATCCGAAGAACCTCCAGAGTCAAGAACACAGGCTCGAAGCATGTCCTCCAAAATCTGAATAGTCCTCTCGGACTGGCCATCTGTCTGAGGGTGGAAAGCGGTACTAAGATGAACCTCTGTACCCAAGTCTCGCTGAATAGCCCTCCAAAACTGAGATGTAAACTGAGCTGCCGCGGTCTGACATTAATAGAAGCTGACCCCGTGGCATCCGAACAATTCTCACTCGAAGGTAAGACTCTGAGCTGAAAACCTCTCTGCGCCATAAGAAGTCTGAACCGGCAAAAAATGTGCTGACTTAGTCAGCCTATCAACAATCACCCATATGGAATCAAACCCATGAGAAGTACGAGGCAAACCTACAACAAAGTCCATAGTAATCCCTTCCCACTTCCACTCAGGAATGGGAAGTCGCTGCATCAAACCACCAGGTCTCATGTGCTCGAACTTAACCTGCTGACAGTTCAAGCACCGAGATACAAACTC